>JAPDSC010106845.1:0-32540 GCA_026290005.1 Latrodectus geometricus
CTTTTCTATCTTAAAACTCCTCCCTATTATCAAAAATATTTTCTTCACAGAACAACATTTTCTAACTGATATATAATTTTGTACATATTTACACATAAGAACTTTTCCTGACAAAGTAATTTGTTTTGATGTTGGAGGCAATATGATGTTTCTATCTTATTAAAGCACTTTTCATTCTTCTCACAAAAAAAGATTAATCACATTTAAAAGCAAAATATTAAAAAAGGATACCTTGAGACACAGCTGGAGCGTTCTCCATTATTTCTGGAGCCAAATCTTCTACTCTTTCAGAACCAATTTCCTCTTCTTCAATATCTTCTTCTTCTTCCTCCTCTTCTTCCCAATCTGATTTGGCCGATTCTACTTCACACTCAGGTGGTGGGCTTGCCCGATTCTCTCTAGCAGAAGGCGGTGGGGCATATTTATTCACAACTACTGGATCAGTAGCATAAACCGACCCATTTCTTTCAACCAAAAAAGAAAAAGAATTTTAGCACGTACATTAAGTATAATATAGTAGATGATCATAATTATACAAATCTTTAATTTATATTATTCATATTAAGGTATGAACTAATGGATAGCTCATACCTTGACACAATAGTTTTACCTGCCATTCACGAACAAAATTTTTGAACCTTTTTGCAAATTTTCAATTTTGACAAATAATTTTCCTTTTTTATCTGATACAATGCCTGAGAACTTTATTTTTAAACAAGTAATGAATTCCTGACATGAAGGTATTTCAGACATTTTGAGAAGAGACAATTAATGAGAAAGGACTAGTGTTGAATTCCAATATTAGCCCCAGTTATAACAAGAACAAGAGTTTGTTTCATTTTACTTGAAAAAATTAATCTACAAAGTTTTGTTGAGAGGGTGAGTGAGCTGGTTCTGTTGAGAATTCAAACCAGTTGAAGAAACATGCTAATCAGTCAAAAAGAGAAAAATTTTAAATGTACAGGACAAAACATTAAGAAATTTAACTGCTTTCTTATGAAGTTGAATATAAAAAGATTACAAAGCACTAGACAGTTGGCACCAAAAAATTATAACAAGAAATTGAGTTTTAGAAAACTTATACGGTGAAAGTGGAGCTGTGAATAAAATTTTAAGAAATTGAATGGAAAGAAGGAGCACTGAATCACAACTTTCAAATATGATGCAACAGGTTTGTTCTTATAAGATCTTACCTGCAAGAGCACTTAGTTTCAAAGATGATAAACATATTGGGGGGGGGAGTGAAGAATTAGAGTTGACACAGCCAACATGAATGGAAAAGAGAAATTGCCTGTTTTCCATAGGAAAAGATTTAAGCCCTGGATGTTTCAGAAATGTTTTAAAACTAGAGCTGCATAAAATGTTAACATTATAGCTTGGATGAAGGGAAGCATTTATGAAAATCACCAGAGACTTAGATCTAAGTTTTATCAGAGAATCATAATGATTTTCTTATTCTGCAAATCTTGTCAATGCCCCCTGATCTTTCATTAAACCATGTTGAGTTTCTTCCAGCAATGTAATTGACACAGTAAGGATCAGGGAATAATTAATAGCAAGAAGAGCAAATATCATAAGGCACTCTGCAAAGAGTGATTATTGGCTTAGAGCAGCAGTATGAATTTGATCTATGAAGAACAATGCATTTATTATAATATAATGTTTTAAGGGGGGGGGAAGGAACACAGCAGAATGCTTTTATAAAGTAGGGGAAAAAGTTGATAAACACAGATAAATATAAACAATTACTTTGCTTGATTTTTCACCAATGAAATGAAAGTATAGCCTTAAGTATGATTGGTTGGTTGGGTTTTGTAGAACAAGGTCTAAAAAGGACAAGCCATCCACGAACTTAAATTTTGAAGACATAAAATGCAAGTTCAATGTTAAAATTTTAATATACAAAAATAAGTTTATATACCTCAATTACAATCCAAATACATATAAATGATAAAAAGAAAATGAAAATTCACAAATACAAATCAAGAAATTTAAATAAATTGAATATAACAATAACTTTAAAAATGAAAAAAGTTTCTATGGGGTGGCTCTCCATAGTTATCAAATCAAATAAAGTTAAAATACATGTTAAAAAAGTAAGTAGTCGTTAAAAAGGTGACATGAAATTAAAATATGATGAATAATAAATGTTTCATACAACTTTTACACCATGGATGTTAAATTCATTTAAAAACAAATGTCTGTATATCTGATAGAAAGGCATTATCAAATGGAAATCAAGCTTGCCACTGTAAAACTGAAGATGGGATGAGGTACAGAAAGATGGCATGCAATTGAGACCAGCATGTTCCATAACTCCTGCCAGAGAGAATAAACAAGCTCTTTTATAATCTTTCTTACATAAAAAAAAAAAGAGGAACAGATGAATGAAAAGATGATGAAGCATTTTCATTTCCCTCTAGACCTACGTGACCTGGGATCCAATATTGAGAACAGAATGACAGTTATTGGAATTTTTCTACGCTTCTAAAATACTCAAACTATCAGTATACCCACAGATTTTATAATTATTTGCAGCATTCACAAGGTGAAGGGCTTGATAAATAGCTGTAACTTCAGCAGTAAAGGTAGAGCAAAATTTATGGAGACTATAACCATGACTGCTATTAACATAAAATATTCCATAGCCATTGAATCCCACAGTTTTAGACCCATCTGTGAATACAGGTGTGTAAAATGAATACTGATAGCAATGATATAGATATAGCTGTTGAAAAACCATTGAAGTTGTGTTTGATTTTCTAAATTGACATCTAAGGTGAACGTGGAAGTAAGTCTGTTTTAATAAATTGGATATCACATTGGTATGTCAAAAAAGTTGAGATTTAGTTTAACTGATAAAAGGTTGGATGCTATTAGAGCAGCATCATGTAATCTCTTTAATGCAGCAGAAAGGGCTAAGGTACGTACAGGATTTTGAGTATCTGACATAACCTTCATCAGCTGCATTCATCTCAGATCCAAAGGCAATTGTTGAAAAATTGCAAAATCACTCAGGACAAGTATGTGCAGAATGCACTTGAATATATTCTCAAAGCAGAGTGATGTACAGTGTCAAGTCTGTGTAAAACTAAAGACAGCAAATCCATACACAACACATCCATAGACAATGTGAGATAAAATGAATGATTGATAGACTCGAAGGAGTGATGTATGATCCACACCCCAAGACGTATTTGAAACACCTTGAGGATATTAAGCAATCACACACAATTCTTCCACTAATGTAATGCATGTGGAAGAAAGGCTAGCTTTCAGTCAAGTATGACATCTAGAAATATTTTTCTCATTAACAAGTAATGTAGTGATTAGATAGATAACAGGATCATTATGAAGGCTGGTCTTCCTGCAAAAATGGATACAGCGATTTTTGCTAAGAGACTAAGTGAACCCATTCTCTGCACACCACAAAGCTATTTTAGGAACAGATGTTGGTCTCTCAATGAAGCACAAGTTTGGGAAGATATTTGCAGGTCGTCCACATATATCATACCATTAACAGAATGCGAAAGGTGATGAAGGATGCTACTAATATATAAATTAAAAACAGTAACACTTAAAATAACTTGAAGTACACCTTCTGACTGAATAAAAATAAAACCCAACATATATTTTAAAATAACAGGAGATTAATAGATAGTTCCATCGGGTCCTGGACTGGCTTGCTTCAGTTCCAACATCAGAAATTTGTAGTTGTAAGGCAAAGCTTTGATTGAAATGGATTGGCTTGTACTCTAAAAGACTCTTAATCCTTAAAAATTAAAGTCTGTAAGAGTCTGCACTTGAAACACCAGGAAAAGATTTACCAAGGACATTAGCTTACCATTAGGAAAAGAGTATACAGCAGCACGTTTTTAAATTAGGAATAGAAAATTCCTTTGGCAGCTTTCACTTTTCTTCATAACTGTTTACTGGATGTGGAAGATGCTATCGAAGAAACATAGCAAGACCAAGATTTTTTCTGACTTTGACAACAAGCTCTGCTAGATAATGCTTGTTTTTAAGTATTTTGACATTCTAGCAAGGTTTGCAATGAAAAGAAACTTTTAGGAATTGTAGTATCAGATGCACATATAACTTTTTCAGTGACCCTTTGAACGGCCTTATTAATATTTTCGATCATGACCATTGTATTATTAACAACTGCCAATTGTATGAATAATGTCTAATCTGCCTGACTGTATGTGTAAGAAGGCAGGCTTTGTAGCATACTCCCAACTCTAGTATTGGAGTTGACGAGTGGGAAATGATCGCTATTTTGCAGATTCCCTACAAATAAATTTAACAATGGAAGAAGTGATGAAGAACAAAGTTGATCGATGGGGGTCTTTATTACTAAGGACAAAGGTCTCAATGCATGGCAAACATATGGGTGATTTAGATATCACGAGAAGCTAACATGAACAGCTACTGAAAGGGATCCCTCAACCTCATAAGAGATAACCACAGAGAGGGAGAGAAGAGGATAGATCAATGGGGTACCCTGGGATTGAGACACCTATGCTTAGAAAGTAAACCCCCCAAGGGGCCTTAATATGAAACTCATTTATCATGTGTTTCTTGTAGTGCACACTTAATATTTTTCTAATAGTATTTTATTTGTAAAGAAAAATTGATAAAAAAAAATCAGATCTTAATTATTTTAAATTTTTTATTTTCATCATACAAACCTTCAATTTCATGAACTGTTTTACCAACCCCTACTAGTTCATAAAAATGAGCATCTACTGTATTACATAAAATATTACTTTGACAATTCTAGAATTTTCCTACAATAAATTTTAGAAGTAAGGTTTATTAAAAGTTCCAGAGTTGATAAATGAGTTTAAGTTTGTCACTGAATGGTTTACTTTTTGCAAAAAAGAGCAAATTAGATCAGGATCCAAGAGATTTTTAACCCGGTTCTTTTTGAATATTTTGTGTATCAGAAGATAGCATTCAAAAAGCAGATTTTAAAATTTTATCTCTTGCTCCAAAATTAAATGAAACATTCTTCTGTTCACTGAATTAATAACTAGCATAGGCTGAAAGGCATTTCACAAATATCGTACAAGTTATACTTTGAGTTATTTACCTAACAATCTCATTTTCATGATATCCAACATCATCATCTTGAACTAAACCACCGGAAGTTTTTGTAGTTGAATCCTCAACATCAAGATCTAAAATGGAATAAAAACAGCTCACATTAACTCAATGAATGATTAAAAAACTTAAAACAGAAGAGAAAATAATAAGTAAATTTAGTAAATTATATGTAGGACAAAAACTAATAAATATTCCCAAAAGCAACAGTAAAAATTAATCAGTAAAACACAACACAAAATTTAACAAATTCATCAAAACTTGGTAGAAATCAAAATATTTATTTTAAACACATGGATACAAACATTTATTTTATTTAAGAAATAAACTAATCTGGACAAAAACTGTAACAATTTTATTTTAAAAATATTATGCCACTAAATTGAATTATAATAAAATCAGACTAAGGTTTTTATATATTTACATTAAGGAAATCTGCAAAAAAATTAGCTTGAAACGGTTGAGATTTAGGTCATGACAATCATACTCTGTGGAATTAGATAGAATTGAATAGTTTCTTAGAACTTTTATCGTTATTAATAAACATGATGAAATTTATACATACTAGAACACAAAATGCTTGATAAAAATTTTAAACCTAAAAAGTAATTGCAATTGTTTAAGTTTACAATTAAAATCTTTGTATGGTACTTATAATTAATTTGTAATCTTTATATTTTAAACTACTGAGTTGGTTTTCTGTAAAAAAAATTCAGAATAAATTTGTGCATTACAAGAAATTAATATATTACTTTGGAATTAAAATAAACAGTGCTATTCGTTTAAAAAATCTTTTGATTACCTTCATATGCCATTTGTCAGTTTTTCCTATTGTTGAAGATTCTGACTTAACAACACATCTTCATAAATGTATGGTTAAGTAGGAATCTTCACACCATTTCTAAGACAAAGGTTCTCAAAGTGGTCCACTCAGATACCCTATATCATTTAGAAGAGCTACTAACAACCACCATTATCAGTATTAACAAATGAGCTATGATATTTTAAAATTGAAAGCCAATAGAAATTTTAATTTTGAGAAAAGAAAAGAAAAAAAAGGAAAATGTTTTGTAAAAACAAATTTTCTAGAATGTGGAAATTCTTTTTAAAAATAAATTAAAATTTCAACAGTTGGCAAGTCTTTCTTGTAATATATATATATTTATACATATATGTAACCAAATTCAACAAATTCTCAGTAAGTTTGATGAAAGGAAAATATAATTTACCAGCTAACGAGTTTTCTATTTCTCCATTGTCATCTTCCGAGAAACTTTCATCTTGGTAACGGAAAATATCATTTCGCACGTAATACTTTTTCGGTGACTGTGGAACTAGAACAAAAGTCTGCATAAAGCGGCGCATCGGTTGCCCATTGTTTGACAGCTCACCCGATACCTAAGTAAAATCACATCAGTATGAGCATTTTAAATAATAAAGGTAACAAATTGGAAAAATTTTACAGAATGATTCAATATAGTAAAATGGTAGAGTTCTATTCATACCTCACATTTGATAAATTTAAATAATTTATATTTAACTTAAAATTATTTAATAATCAATAAGGAAGTTAGCATAGAGGTACTTTCATCTAATCAATTGTTCATGCAGGCACCTGCATATATTTCTTGACTATTTAAATCACTTGATTATTCCTCTTAGTTATGTTTGATTATGTTACTCAGCCCTAGTGCATGTAAGAAAATATTCTCAATGGTTATAGCAGAAAACAATTCATCAGAAAATAACATTAATATAACATCTTACTAATTACATATTTTTTCTTAAGCAGCTTTGAATTCATTTTTTTTTCAAGCAAAACAGCATGAAAATCTTTTAAACACTTTCTGGCAGATTCAACTGGCTCAGATACAAAGACTTTTCTTTTAGATAAGGTTTCATATTTAATCTTCAAATACTTTTAATGTATAATTAAAAAAATATGTGATTTCCTTTACTCAGTGCAAAAGCTAATCTTCTCAGACTTTTGCACTGATTATTGAACTTGCTAACATGCATATTAATGTTTAGTTTTAATTCATTGTATTGATAGACAAATTCATAAATTCATTAAACTTAAATTCTAAGTGCTGACTTGTACTGAACTCTTTAGATAGCTCTTACAGATGCAGACACTGGCACTCAGATGTTAGTCAATTTTTTAGCTATAATATTCTACACTTTCTGCAAAAAAATTGATTCTTAATTGTAAACTAGAAGAAAAAATATCATTACAGGTAATAAAATAAGGAAGAACACAATGGCAAAGCTAATTGTTGAGCAAATCTTTAAAAATTCACAAAATCTGATTTGTAACCCAAGATACAAAATCAATTTCAAACTTACTTGAACAACAACACCATCACCAAGAGTTTCTTGACTATCCACTTGTCTGATTTTTGCATGGCAATCTCGAAAATTCAACTGCATTATTCTCTCGTGAATATCCTAAATACAGTAATAAATATTTTAGTGATTAAACATTTTTAACTCTTATAAATATGATTATACTAAGAGAACTTACTTGCTGTCCAACTACTGGTCGAGTTTCTTGACCAGGGCGATCTAAACCACCATGAAGAAAAGATGAATCATGATTGTAAAACCTAAATGGAATTAGGATTGAATGAAGAATAATTCAAATAAGAACTTTTTATATTAGGATATTTACAAATAAACAACTCATTCAAATATAAAAACTTTTCTAGTTTCATAGCAGATAAACATATAGCCTAAAGAAAAGCAATGAAAAACTCTTTTACAATGTAGTAGTTGATGCTTGTTTCAAATACAGATAAGGTTATAATTTATTAATTGTCAAATTTATGAAGCCATAAACGGTTATATATTAACAAGTTAAAATATTTTATAAAGGTTAGACACATAGCAGGAAAACTAAAAAAATTTTTTTTTCATCAGCAAGTAAGGTCTATCAATTTTTCTATGTAGTGTTGCCAACTTCACTGCAGACGATCATGTGAACAGGGGAAAAAGATATTGTTTGATATTTTTAATATAACCAAAAAATAAACCTGATTTGTTATCCCAAAAATGTGTAAAAAAATCTGCTGCACAAAAATAAAATTTAACTATTTGTAACTATATAAAACAATAATGATACAGTATTTTCCTGTATATAATCCGCAGCGGCGTATTATCCGAACGGCCGTTTTTCCGAGTAAAAGGGAAAAAATAGTCGCATAATCCACGGCAATTTTTTTCGGCGAATAGTCTAAAATATGTATTGCTGATAATATAGGTGTCACATAAAATTAAAAAATGCACAGTAGGATTAAAAATTTAATAAATTGTATAGAAAAAAAGCATTTACTATGAAAAATATCAGTCTAGATCCAGTTCATCGCAAAGTACGATAAACTTGAGATGAAAGCACGAGATCGATCAAAAGCAATAATTTTGAAAAGAGAGTCTTATTGAAAGCTAAATATCGGTAAGTTTTACAACTTTTAAAACGATGTTAGACACATTTAAATTAATATACTATATTGCTTCATTAATATTTAAATGAAAAAATGTATTATTTACAAATTGGTATTTTATACAAATTTTTTTTATAAAGCGTGTGCTTTGTTTTTCACTTCACATTAACACAGTTGACCCCATTGTTTTTATATGCTTTCGTATAGCTTTTAATTTAAAACCTGCTGTGTAACTTAGAAATTTTCGCTTCAATATGACGATATACGAATTTGAATATTTTCAAAACGAAACAGCTCACGTCAAGGCAAATTGCTAAATGACGTTAGCGAATTTACAACCATAAAATCTTTAAGAGGAACCGAATTCGTTTTTGAATATTATTGCACAAAGCCGATTATAGTTTAAATAACTCAGGTGTGTCCTGGAACCACCTGTTATTCATTTTATGAAACATAAAGAGTATTTCTTTCAAAACTTTCTTGTGAGCTTTTTTGATGGAGAATGGTTTTTATCAGAAAATCCGCGGCGGCGTATAATACGCACAACGAAATTAGGAACTTTTTTAACACATAATCCGCGGATTATATACAGGAAAATACGGTAATTAGATTTAAAAAAAAAATACAAAATTAGACTGTATTAAGAATAAAGTAGTCAAACCCGCTTTGAAACAGTGGCTTACCAATGTTAAAGGGGGAAACAATGAGCTTTTACCACATAAATTATACAAAGTTCCAATGACTGGAAAAGAACTGTTTGCTAAAGGGAAATTATTTTATTATGATGTTTACTTCATGGGGTTGGTTATCAATAACTGATAAGCTATTGTCACCTAATTCTTTGCCTCATTTAAGAAGAGATATTTTAAATAGATCAATTTTCAACCGCTTTCTTTATTTGAATCAACAGGTAATTCCCTACCTTACCAGACAATTAAGTTTCTTGTCTAAAAATGATTTTTCTGAAGCTTAAATCTTTTACAACTAGAAAATCAATATTTTCTCTTCATGCTTGAACAAATAATGAATAAAGTGATTAGCAAATAATTTCAACAAATTAAAAAAACCAATAACAGGATGGTATTGAAAATTTTTCAAAAAATATCGTAATACCAAAAATTTTATTATATATGCAATACATCTAAATACATTTGAAACTCACCTATGCAAATGCAGAGGAGCCTTATTTAATAAAGTATAATATTGACGAACAAACTCTCGACCCACACATTGTGGTGTTGGCAATTCCATGACCATGTTTTAAGCCTAAATTGAAATAAAATAATTACTTAAACTATACACAAAAAAATAATGTATAATGATATTTTATATCTTAATGATGTTTTTAAAACACAAATTGGAATTATTATTTAGTATAATTGAACCAGCTTAAAAAATTTTCATTTTGAACTCATAACATTTAAGCTTTCTGGATAATTTAAATGCACATTAAGGATAGACCCCAACTTTTATGCACTTAGCTATACAATAAAGCTACAAAATTTCAGTAACTCTCAAATTCTACTTTGATAATACTCAAACACAAAAGCCTTAATATGTTAAAAGTAAGAAAGGAGAAATGATAAATGGAAAAACAAATGTTCAAAAATTATGAACGAATAAAATTACCTAAATATTTTCCTGAAGAGAAAAAAATTAATGTAATATTTTTATTATTCTTAATTTTGCTTATCACTAAGTATTAAATTTCTAATAGTATAATCAATGGAATTATGTAAATGAATAATTGTCAATCAAAATCAAAATAATCAAGGCAAATTATGTCCAGTAATTCAAAAATTAATAAACACTTTATAAGATTCAATCTAAAAATGATGCAAAAATTTTATTTTCTAAGAGTCAAATTTCTTTTCCTTTTATTTATCAAAATTTCCTCCAGTTTTTCCAGTCTTTTTAATTAAACAATAAGCATTTTGTTTGATAATTTAATATTGTAAGCTTCTCTCAAATTTATCTTTAATTAATTTATTTTATCATATTATCAAATAAGTCTAAAAAATATTGAAACTTCCTAAGTAAAATTAATTTTAATAAAACATTCAACTCAATTACTTTATTAAACTCTATAGATTTATCAAGATAAAGGACAATTTTAATATATTTATTGAAATGTAATAATAAAATTTCATGCGTAGTAAACCTATTAACATTTTACATCATATAATAATGATTCTAGAATTATTTTAAATAAAATATATTTTAAAAATATTTAATATAATACATTTAAAGAAAAGTTATAAAATTGATAACTAAAATATAATAGTACAATTTCATTGAAACTATGAACTAAATATTCAAATAATAGCATTTATACAGAATTATAAAACTTTTACTAAAAAGATTGTAATACATTAGATTTTCTAAACATTTAAAATTATAGCACAGTTGCCATATAATCCATCATGCTAATTTCAGAAGTCTTTTGAGTGACAGTGAAATGTTGCCAAGATGACATAATTGTGATGTAATAAATTTTCTGAAAGATGTTTATCTAAACAATAAATCTAAACTTGATAAATAAAAAGCACAAATATAGGTGAAAATGCGCTTTAGGTCCCCTACTTGGCGAGTTTTCAAAATCACACATGCCATGGCGAAAATTCTACCACTATTTCAAAATGAAACTTAATTAGCGACCAATGAAAAGGCTAAAACAAGAGAATAATTAATAAGCATGCGCGAAAAAGCCCATCAAATTTGTGAGTTGGCGATGTAGGGGACCTAAAGCGCAGATTAACCCAAATATATATTTTTGAAGTATTAGAAATTTATAAAAGAATATAAGAACATTAATTTTATAAACATAAATACAAACTTTTAAGTAAAATATGAATGTATTTTCTAATGAAAATATAAAAACATTAAATATAAATTAAGTATAACTAAATATAAATTTTAACTAATAATTTTAAAATAAAAAATAGAGGAATAGGATTTTTTAAATGTAAATACATATTATAAAATATACTTTAAACCAACAAATAAAAAAAATGTTTTGGTTTCAATATGATTGATAATGCCATACGCGAACTAAAGAAAGGATACATATTGACACTATTTTAAACAGGAAAGGAATTAAAAATATTTATAAAAAGGAACAATACAACTTTAGAATTGAAGTATGCAAAATGTCAAGAAATCTGAAACATACTGGAGAAATTCAGACTAACTTATATTTTCAAATATTAGTCAAATCCAAAAATAGAACAAAATGTTTTCGTAATGATATAAATACTAGGTTTGCCAACATAGAATTTTTCCACAATTATTATTATTCTCAGTCTCTAGAAAATAATAAAAAACCAGTTTGCCAGATAAACAAGTAAAATCACCAAATTCAGAAATTTCCAAGATGGATTATAAAGTAGCCATGCCATGTTACAAATTATATATTTATTTTCAGTATTAACATATTTTATTTACACAAATGTCATAATCTGAAATTTTTGTCAATACAAAAAGTATAGAAATAGTATCTGGTGATGACAAGTTTTTCGCCATAAGTAGAAAGCTTTAAAATATGATAAAAATTATGTTATTCCTCTTAGTACAGTACCATGACTTGGAGACTTAATTGATTTTAATAACAAGAAGGAAAAGACATTTTTAAGTTTTAAATAACACAAATAGGAATAATACATTACAATGAATTAAACATGTCACATTTTAAACATTAAAGATAAGAAATTTTGATATCAATGATTGAAAATCTTTAAAGTTAAAAAGTCAAAAATAAGAAAAGGCTACAATAACAACTTTAAATAGAAATCCTACTTTTAAAAAAAATAAAATTCAAATTTCTACTCAATAAATTAAAATAAAAGTCTAATATATACAATTAAAATAGTTGTGTAATCTTAGCTCTATACATCATTTGGCTAAGAATTTTTAAAAAAAAGTTTCTCAGTTGAGATTAAAGGCACCAAATATTAAAACACTGTTATATCATGAATCTTCTAGTTAGTTTGGAAAGTCAGATCAATATAAAATTCACTTGAATAAGTTTATTTTTCCATTTATTCTTAAGTTATAAGATTACTTGCCTGATATTGCTAAACTTGTGTAATTAGTTCATTGTTAAATACTATAAAAAAAAAATTAGGTTTATAATAAATGTCATTGTTTTTCCAGAGCTGTTTAAACAGCAAAATTTATAAGTACTACCGTACCCAGAAATTAATCACCAAATATTAGAGTCGCAGCAAATTTAACGATGAAAGATCCAGTGACCTCAAAAACTTTAATACTATAAATGGTAGGTGCATTTTCAACAACCTTATAAATACTTGCATCTGCGACAACCACGTTTCTAAAAGCATGGTTGCGGCATTTAGGACACTATGACTCCTGAAGATAATAACATTTCAACACATAACATCCTTATAGATCAAAAATTAAAATAAATATAATTTATGATCTTAAGATTAAATACATTCGTAAATACACACAAAGAACAAAGACTTCAAATAACAGTACACACACCGTTAGGCCTAGGAATATTCTTCAATCACAAATATTAAATGAACAGGAACTTAAAGAAAAGAGTGGTCTCCGGTACGCAATGCAATGAAATATCAGTCTTTTGTCTAATTATGAACGATCGTAATATATACTGCGAATTAAAATACTAAAATAAAATAGTAGCAGTTAAACACATACGGTACTCGAATAGACCGATATTAAGGATTTTAACGCCCTCTATATTCTTCAACAGATATATACATATATGGATGATCTACTTAATTAAAAAGCAATTCTAGTATTACTGGTGCGATATATTATTTAAAGTAAACACGATTTAAAAAATACCTCACTTTGTATAAAAAGTAAGTACAAAGGAAACACGAGGAAAATCTTCTGTATCTCCGTAAAACTCAACTCCCCTGAATTTCTTTGGCGGCCGAACAAAATTGCCACCACATCGAAAATATCATCTTAAAACTTGAAATATTAAATATTTTCTATAGAGAAATGGTAGTGTAAAATATTACTAATACCGTGAATTAGAAAAAATAACTCAAAAGTTTTACAAATATCTATAAATGACTAAATCTTTAAATTTTTGGATTAATTTATACATATATATTTTAAATGAATGTTACTAATATTCTTCATATTAGTAACATTCCTTTGCATCACTCCTTACGTGTTTCATATTATCTGTCAATTAGTTACATTCTTTTATTTCATTCATGATTTCAAAAGTCAATTTTTAAGGTATTTTTTTCGTTTAATTTATATAAAACGATAAATAAACTATTATTTGTTAGGTTAAATTAGAATCATGAAAAATACTCAAAATAACTGATACAAAAATCACAGTTATCATTTCCAGTTTTATCTTAAAGGATTCTGACAAACCACATTCTGATTCACGCTTACGATGTGAATAATTAGCCTAATCTTGATCAAAATAGAGGTAGCAGATAATTTGACCCAGTACAGATTCACTTTGGTCTCACTCAAATTAAATAATCTGATATGCATTATAAAGATTCTTGAAAGCATAGCTGATTTAACCCTTTAATCAGCTATCTTGAGAGGACTCGGACAAACATTTCTGTGCATTATCCGGCTATCCCGAGCCCCTTGGAAGGGGCAATTAGTTTCACTGCAATGCTTTAAATTCAATCCCCAGATTTGATAGATTGGTGTGGAATTGGGGATTAGGAACTTACTGGTTGAACGGTCATGATTCATTTAACTAATGTAAGCGTTTAATTTACTTGAAAATGGGGCGAGAACCTTGCTTCAAGGGAAGGTACAGTTATAAATGATTTAATTGTGCAACATTTTATTATTTTTATTCACATTTTACTTTTAAAATCTAAATAAAATCTAATTATTGCAGCTTAAGACCTGTGTATATTTTTTTTCACTTTTTGGATGAAATTAAATTTAAATTATATTAGTTTATTTACATTTATGTAGAAATAGTTCTGTTATAAAACCTTTACTTATACAGCATTATTAACATATTTTTGTATATAAATTGTTTTCTATTTATTAATATTAAAAAAATTGAAAGATAAATTCAAGTTCAAACTAGCAGCTGATTAGAAAAAATGATGGAGAATGAAGTCCAGTTCGTACTTTTTGGGGATTTCTCAGTTAATAATTTTAAAAATAAAAAAATCTACTCAGTTAAATTATAAAATATTTATTTTAATTCAATCAATGTAAGAATTCAGTTTTTATCATTTATTAAAATGAAAATAGAAAAATTACTTTTTTCTTTCATTTCCCAAATAAATAAAATTGTTGTGGTTTCAAATAGTTATACAAGTATTAATCATACAAATAATATACCAAATAATAATAATTAGTAAGTTAGACAGTTTGTTTAGTTGGAATTTTTTTTTTTATCACAGGTATTTTTCAAAATCAATAAAATACTTCTAATATTAAGAAATAGTTCCTAAAATTATAACAGCACAACAGAATAAAAAATCTTTTAATTTTGTCTCAATACATATAAGTGAAAATATTTTTGTCCTAAAGTGTACATTCATTCAGTGTTTCATTGTTTAAAAAGGTTTATTTAATTTACCAGGAAACTGTTCTGAGGATAAGATGTAGAGTACAATTAAGTATTTTGTTCTGAATACCGCATTTATAAATGTTTTCGTGTTAAATATTTCGAATAGAATAATTCCTATTATTAATTAATCATAAAATTTCATTAAAAAAGAATATGTGTATTTTTGATTGTATATCTTAAGTGTGGTTACAATTGTTTTGATCAGATATTGGAATGAATGTGTCTCCCGTTTGCAAATACTTTTAAAAAATAAATAAATAATAATAATAGATAAATAAATAAAAACTCTAGAAATCTGAAGCTGTAATACTAACAATAGCATTCTAATAATTAAATATTTACAAAGTATATTTAATATTTTTATTTATTTACACAAAGTTTTTGTATCTGTTCTTTTCTCAATGAAATATCTAAGTTTTGTAATAAAATGATTTAAAGTTTTATAAATTTAATAAAATATTAAAAAAAAAAAAATTATAAACATTATTTGAAATTCTTTCTTCACATAATCATTATAAAATCTAGCTAATTTTGTTTGAATTAATCAAATATTTTTGACACTATTACTTAAAATAGTAGATATTCATAAAATATATTTTTGTAAGAATAAATTGACTTGCAAGAAAGAATTTTTTTTTTGAATTTCTACACAATCAATTTTGTATAAATGTTTTAAAATATTAAGAAATTACCTATTTATGTGTCTTAAAGTTTTATATTAAAATATTTTATTTCTAACATTAAAAACATCTTTTTGAAATTTTAATTCTTAACATAATGTCAGGATTATTTGGAAAACTCATCAGAAGAAAACATAGCAATAAGCACTGTATTAGAATAATAAAACATAGCAATAAGCACTGCATTAGTACTTATTAATAATGAATGTTTTTAAATGTGAAACCATAAACTATAACAATGGGTCTAAGTATTGAAGAATATGAGACGCAAAAATCAATATTGGAATGTTAAGGCGGATGTTTAATTAAATTCCATAGTAAACAATAAATTTAATGCATATATAAGTTAAAATTACTAACAAGTATAGTATCAAATGATAGCAAAAGGATTTTTACTGATTACACCCAGTTTACAAAAGATTCGATTTAGATTACAAATTCGAAACTAATGAACTTTATACATCAATACCAGTTTCCTGAGAAACTTATATTTCATACTCATGTTTCCTGGGAATATTGAATTGATTGCATATATAACAGTTATATAATGGATACGATCCGTTTGTATTAAACGTTTGCCAGTGAAATATTCTAAATGTTCAATCCATAATAAAGAAAAAAGAGAGTTTCAATAAATCCCATTTGGGCAATTATATCCAAGTATTCGAAAGTTGAATTAGCACTTGGCTATTTTTGTTTGTATATATGAATACATTAATTTTTGTTTGTATGTATGAATTAATGTTTCATTTATTCTCATTCTCAGAAGTTAATTTTTGCTTGCTAGTCTGAAACGAGTAAATGTTTTCGAGAATCATATCTGATTCAAACTACGAAAAGGAAGTATATCTATACTCGAAATGTATATCCCATGTGATATATAGCTTTGATTTCATTTACAGTAAAAGTTTTTACAGGTAAATAATATAGTTAAAAGTTTATTATCTAATTTAAATGATGAAAATAGATTTTTTTAAACATAAGATTTCCAATTTGCTACTAATAATTTATAAATGCAGCCAGAGATTTAAAATGATTACTCTATTATCATTTGTAATTTTTTTTTTTTTATAAAATATTTAGAATTTTTATCTAGTTAAAATTTGAAAGATAACATGGATTAATTATGTACTAATAAAATATGAATAATAATCTAAATATTATTATTGTCTTCAATGCAATAAAAATGGGAAAAAATTACAAAAAGATTCATTGCAAAATTATAACACACTGAATCTATTTATAACGCTGAAAAAAATCTCAGTCAATTTAAAACTTATTATATTTGTTTAATATTAAAAGGAATTTTATCTTTTTAAAAATTTAAATATTTCAAATTTTATGTATACCTTTTCTTATATTTTAAATTTGTCATGAAGTCACATATTTCCATTCTAATAAGTTCAAATTTAAGGAAACACAATTTACTTTCGTTTGAAAATAGTAGAATATAAGTAGAAAAAGTATAATATGTAACAACCACGTATAATTCAAATGAATTTTTCAAATATTATCAGATTCAGAATAAATTAGAGTATGAACTTCAACAATAATTGTTTTCATACTTTTTTTCTATTTTTAAACATTTAAATATTAAAGGACAATATACTAAAAATAATTTCATATTGAGTATGGTAAAAATTGCAACTAAGACAAGCAAAATTTTCTGAGCAATTTATTCCCAAAGTAAACTACAAACATGTATTGGTTTCTTAGGGAGACATAGGCTGATGGATATCCCCAATGAAAATCAATCAAAATGACACTACCCTGGGGTGGTTATAAAAAAAAGCGGATATACGTCTCATCGTGAATTAAAGGCTTTTGTACTCCTGATAAGTGCTAAGGGGGGACGAACAAACTTTGCTGTGAAGGCACAAACTATGTTGTTACCGCAAGCAAATTTTAAATAAGATTCTTCACAGAATCTCAGGTAGCAAATTGGGTAGACCATCCGATTGAGACGTCGTCTTATAGTGTACAAATGACGTCTACTCGATGTCGTAGTGTGACGTACTTAAAACATTACTTTAACAAACAAACATTACTTGCTTTAGAATACTGTGTTGTTAGATCTGTAGAAACACATCATTATCATTAGGTGCAACCCAAATAGCAAAATAGCTAAGTCCAATATTGGCTACTTTTGCCAATAATAGACCAACAATGAGCACCAAGTTTTCCTCAATGTGTAACATGCCAAGATAAATCCAATAATGAACCTACAATGAGCGACAAGTTTTCCCTAATATCGGACGTTCATTGGGCATGCCAAGCCAAGATGATTCTATAATGAGGGTCAGAATTTTCTCTAAGAAGGAGTTGTCAAGGTAGGTCAATATTAGACAAATAATGGATGTTACGTTTTCCCCAATGTGCCATGATAAATCATTATTGGTCCAATAGTGGCAAATAAATTACTGCCAATCTTGAGCACGGCAAGATGAAACCAGTACAGAGAGCCATTTTTCGGTCAAAATAGTTAAATCCAATTTGGCTTCTAATCATTTACGCTGTTTACATGTTTTTTTTTTATTCTTAAAAGATTTACTGGCTAATTAAATTTTATTCTTGATATTTTTTACATGAATAGAATAAGTTTTATTCCTCAAGTCCCTGTAATTCACAGTTCAACGATAACCGCTGATTCTGAATCTTTAAAAAGAAATTTCATCTGTGAGTTAGTTTCTTCTGTAAAACAACGTTTGTTCATCATGAAATTTTTTTTTTGTAGTAATATTTGTAAAAACGTTTGTTTATAATAAAAATTCCTTCTCTATTCAAACTTAAAATTATTACTAAATAAAAGTATTGTCGCATATTTATTTTATTAATATATAATATATATAGAGAGAGAAAGAACACAATTGTTGGAGATGTATTATAAAAACAATTATGAATTTTCAGCTTAAGTTTTATGATGCAGGGAGCTCTTTATATTTAAATCACATTTTATGTATATTTTCAAAATAAATTAAATTTTATTTGGTATAACATCGTTTGTTCATATCACAGAAAAGAAATATTTTCTATTAAAATTGTATAATTATTGATTTCTAATGTATTTTTAGGTGTGCCTGGTAGGAGGAATTCCAATAGGTAGTAAGAGTTTTATCTGAAAAATATATCACAGTCGTAATTCCTATGTGAGTCACATAAGTTTTATTGTCTATTATTTCCATCTTATACTGACAGAAATAAAAATTTAAGTGCTAACGGGATTAGATTTTGAAAAGTAATTAAATTTTTATTAAGAACTGATATAGAAGTTTCATTCCGGATTTATAAATTAATCAGAAATATTCAAAATGACTATGAAAAATCTGTTATATTTGTAATTTTTTAATCAATAGTTCTATTGAAAATGATAAACATTGCAACAGCTTATTTTACATTTTAAACATAAATTATTAGATCCGGTGTAAAATTATTATTTTTCCAAATTGAATGAAATGTTTCTGGTACAGCATGAGTGTCAATATCCTATGGTTAAAAATGTATTATATTAATATTAATAACTTAGTTAAAAATTAATGATTTCGTAAAGGTATGAATAATGTAGCAATTTTGCATTTCTCTAATTATATGATATCATAAAATAGTATTCTATTTAATGTTTTCTACTTGAAAAATAAAAAAGTTTTTTCTTTGTTTTATGCTAATGACACATAAATGTGAATACTACCTCTAAATATTATGGAGCTCATGAAACACTGATCTAGATCCTTCATATTGAACGTTTATGTTAACTTTTAATCAATTACTCAATAATTATATATTAAAAAATTCTGAGTATTCTATCAATTATGTTGGGCTTTAATTGGTGATCGTTTCCAGAATAACACTATAAATGTTCAAGGACCTTCTTAATTGAGTGGTAATAGAATTTTTTTTTTTTTTTTAACAATTCATTTCAATGATTGTCTTTTTTTTAAGAAATATTATTGAAAGAAAGACAGAAAGAAATAAACACAGAAGCATAATATATATTTGTTAACGTGATAGTTAACAACTTTAAATAGTTAACAGTTTTAAATAGTCGACAATTTTAGTATTTTAATTACAATGTAATTAAAAAATCATTAACTATGCACATAGTTTTCTTGAAAGATTTTAAAAATTGAAAAACTTTTTATAATTAGAAAAGAAGGAATTAGTTTTCAGATATAATGTAAATATACATGTAAAAGTAATTTAATTTATATTCTAACTATATTTATTGTTAAAGTTATAGGTGCTGTTGTTAACTATGGTGAAGAAACAGCAAATTAAGGAAAGCTCGATATTAGAAATGCAAATCAATGAAATGTATTATCTAAATGTAAAAATATATGTGTTATATTAAATAAAAATAAAATAACTATTTTAATATCTAGTTAGCATTTTCAAGGCGGAATTTCTGCAGCTGGGTGACTTTTATTCTAAAGTAATGTTGAATTATTCATTAATTTATGAGTTTTTTTCTTATTTATGTTGATTCTCGTGCAAGGAAAAAGTAATATATTCAAAAATTTGACAATGAGATGTGAATTGAAATTAAAATTTAATAATAACTAACATCTAATTGAAAGCCTCTGTCTAAGCTTAATACAATTTTTTGATACGTATCAGTTAAAGATAGAGCAATTTATTATAAGTCATAAATATTAAAGAATCAAGAATTTTTTTTCTTCATGAAAGCCATATGTTGAAAGAGATGAATTTAAGGGCATGGTATTTTTTGTTGTAGTTTCTTGCATAAAGAGAACAAAATTTAATTTTTGATTCAATTGGCTTTAGAAAAAGAACATTTGTTTAGTGAAATAAAAATAGCTTGAAATTTAAAATTGTTATTTTTAAAAACTTACACACAAAAATCGAGAGTTAAAATTCAGAAACGTGATTTACTTTAAATATTAAACAAATCAAATTTTTATATCGCTAATGGGGTTATTTAGTATGTGGCATGTGCAATAATTAGTTCCATATGCTAAATAGCTCTTGTATTTGGTACAGTGAAGATTTAGTACTGGAATTACAAAAACAAATCAACGAATGGCATTCAAGATGCAGAGAGCTCTGGTCGGCTTCCTGATGTTGATGAGGCCCGTCTGTAAGAACTTGTTGAGGAAAATCAGTGTAATACTCGATAGTTAGCTAAGGAGTTGGTCGTTAGTACTATGCCAATTAGTCATTCTACATTTCACATAAAATGACGTTCAAGTTCAATCACTGGGTGCCGTATGAACAGATTAAAGCAGATAAGGACAGGTGTATTCAGACATGCACTAATCTGCTCATATGTCAACTTAAGGACAAAATTCTGGTCCAGATTGTCACTTGTGGTGAAAAGTGGATTTTCTTCAACAACAAAGTCTTAAAAGGGATTGGCTGCTCTTGGTGAGCCCGTATGTAGCTTCAAAAATCGCAATTTGACTATCAAAAAGATCATGCTTTGTATCTGGTAGGGTTGCCATGGTATTATCTACAAAGTATATCTGGAAAAAGGTAAAACTATCGACAGTAACGTGTACATCGATATGCTATTCCACGTTGAGACTACTTTTAAATCCAATCTTTCGAGAGCAAGTATTGTTTCATCAAGATAATGCGAGACCACATGCATTCACCAGTTGAGCTCTGTACAAACTCGAATTGTTTTCTTTGCCTCACCGATCATATAGCTTAGATATCGTTTCTTCGGACTTCTATTTTTTTCACATCACCAATTACATCGTGATTATACTATCTTCGATTCCCAACAAGACGTCCACAATGAAATTGAGCTGTTTTCGGACTCGTAGTCATGAAATTTCTAACCCAAAATCTTTGAAAAACTGCCAAAACTTTGGCAGACAATCATAGACTTGGGTGGTGATTGGGTTTAAATTATTTATTTTCATTTCGAATTATTCTTCATTATATTCATAGTTAATTTTACATTTAAGACAGATAAAAATTAATAGAAAAAAGTATATTTTAATTCAATGAAATAAATGTACTTACAGAATCTGAACACTTTTATTAAGTTCAGAAATAGGGATTAAAAAAAGCTCATTTAAATATTGTCTACATTTTTCGAATTTAAAAAAAATCACTTGTGCGATTCGTGCTTTTTAGTTACTTTATTTTATTTATTTTGTAAAAAATTTTTTGTAATTATTTACGTTTTCATTGTTTAATTTTAAAATCATATAATTTTTACTTTATTTTTAATCAAAACTGTTAATTTTGTCACTTACAACACTGTTGTTTGAAGAATCTCTTAAAATTAATCATATGGAAAGCGAAGTTAAAGTATGTAAAAATTTATTAAAGTATTAACTTTCAAGAATCTTGCAGATCACAGAAATTTAAAAGAGCTATCTATTTTATTTAACAAATAAAAATTATACTATCTAGAAAAGTTCAATTCAATAAGGGGATTCATTGAGACTTGAAGAATTAAAATCGCAAAACATTAAAACACAAACTTAAATTATAAAAATTTCTTTAAAAATTGTTTCAAATGAAACTATTTTTAAATTAAGCGCAGACACTAGTGATAGACCATCAGAAATCAGTTATCAGTGAAAACAGATAATTTTATTTATTCTTTTTATCGCTTACGAAGTAAAACTAATTTCTACGATAAATAAAGATAGCAATAGGAGGAACGCAATCCAATTTTCTCCGGTCAGTTATCGGAGTTGAAGGAAATTCAGCATTTGTTTGAACTTCATCCCAAATTCATATTTACATTTCTATTTTGCTGTAAATCCAAATATTCTGTAAATGTTTCGTCAATATTTCCTTTCTGTTAATTCATTAGAGCTCTACTGAAATGTAATACTGTGAAATTTCAAAATTCTTGTCAGTTCTGTCACAGCCAGATATATTACGTGGTGGAGCAATACCTAATAACCTAAAATGCGGATCAGATTCTCCGTCGCAAATGTGTGTGTCTATGCGAATCTAAATATTAAATGAGAGTTGAACTACTTGCTGCGATTTCATTAGGCATGGGCATTACTTCTCTTTCTACGATTTTAAATAATTCTCATCACTCCTAAATTCTTCACCTGTATTCTGACCATATTTGCCAGGCAACTATGGTCATACGGATTAAGAGTTTTGGAAGCTTATAAAATTGGAAAGTAAAATCGTCTAATAAAATAAAGCAAAATGTGAAGTTTCCTGTAAAATTAGGAGCTTAGAACATTTTATATACCATTGAAAAGTTGGTTTTGATAATTGCGCTCTGTCTCATACTATCCATACTTTAAAATCTTAGTTTAATATGATGTGATTTTATAAAGAAATGTCATCGACCAAATTGAACCTTAAAACAAACGGAAGGTAACCTTTTGTATAGCACCATATTGAACATTTTGTATTATTTCTAAATACTATATTTTTGCTTATTTAAAGAGAAAATTGTTGTCCTAAAGCTTATTTCGACCTTCTTTCAAATATTCTAGAAGATTAAATTTCCCATACAATTTTTTGAGCCTTTATTTTTCAGTTGCATTTCTTCCAAGAGTATTCTTTATTTTGTAACTACGAAATGCTTTCCGCTCGATTTTTTTACTTCTTTGTTTATTCCACTAATTTTTTTGAGCAATTTATGTTATCTTTGCTATAAAATGAAAACGTTTTGAAATTTCTCAAATGAAATAGAAATGAATTAGGTAGGTTATCTGTTAAAAATGAATGAATGATAAAAAATACTGAGGAATTTTCATTTTAAGCAACATAGAAAATTTTCACATAAAGATTATGATAAAAAATTTTCACCTGCCGAAAATTTGAGTATTAATTGTTATTAATAATACCAGTTAATAAAATTTCGCCAGAGAATCTTTTAAAATGAGCCTACTCCCTCAAAAATATTTTCAAGCCATGGGTAATGATATGGAATATTAACTCTTAAATAATTCATGTACCGAATGAAATATCAACAGTGAACTTTTTTTTATTACATTACATAACAAAATACCTTTTTTACATCTAATGTTAAGAAAAAGCAGGTCATTTTTCATTCCTGAAAAATTATTACCATTCCTATTATTCAATCACTTAATTTTAAATTAAATTATCTTACATCAAATTATCAAAAGACATCCATTTTTTTCTGGATTAACTGATGAATATATATATTTGAAATCATAAGATTAAAATTTATATAATGTTATTTTTACAGATGTAAATTACTAGTAATTGCGAAATGTTATTTAACGGATAAATGGTGTCAGTACTTAATTCATGTTAACTTGTACATGTTCTTCCGAAATAAAAAAATATAGTTGATCAATATAGCTGATATATGAAAAAATTTAAATCACATTAATATTGCTATTAAAAAGCTTATTATTTTATAATAAAGAATAATTTCAATATTTTGTTGCTACCATAACTATTATTAGCTAAGAGTAACAAATTTCTATATATATATATATACATCAGTGATATTATTTGACATGAATTTTTTAGTCCTAATATTATTGCCTTTGAAGGGTTATTTAATGATAGAAATTAATTCAAATTACTAACTTATTCACACATTTTTATTTCATTGTATATACAAGTGACTTGTATAATGTGACGACTATATTGATTATGATGCGTAGAATTTCATTGAGTTTATGTTTCACAATTTTCGAGCCATTGAAATTTGCACTGTAAAAAAAGAAGATTACTGATGATTTTTATATATTACTTAAATTAAAAGGTCTATAAACAATGAAATATATAAGTGTGTGAGAGAGATTTTACATCTTTGTTATAAGTCAAAAAAATAAGTATTCTAGAGTAGAATAGTACTAAAATTGCTCCAGTCTATGAGACTAGTTTTGATATTACATCGTTCATCACGATGGGATACAATCATAATGATAAATTTAATCTTGAAATAAAATTTAAATTCAAAATTTTATTCGACGTGACGGTGCATTTTCTGAGGACTGACTGAATTTGCAAAAGGACAGAAAGAAATATCAAATCTTAGAGGCTTTCACATTCACTCAAATCTTTTAAATTGAGCACTTTAAAGAAAAAGAAAGACTAAAAATTATAATAACTTTTATAATATTTTCCTCTAAAACAAACTATTATGCATAGTATATTTTTAATAATCGATAATATGATGGAAAAGCAGTCAGCAGTTGGGTGCTTAGGGAATGGGAAGCACAGTTCTCGCAAAAACATTTATTTAACTAATAATTGAAACTATCCATCATTAGTATGAATATGTTTTTTTTAATTAAATTTTTTATCATGGTTAGAGATCTACACTCCTATTTCTTATTCAATAAGCTTTATATAGAAAATACTACACGGTTATTCAAAATAAAAGAAATGTTTTAGAAAGTCGCTGACATTTGAATTCTTAGGCCAGCAATTGACTTCAAAATGCAGTTAAATGAGGGAATATTCGCAAATTTTGTATTAAATAGGTTCTATTTAAACAAATAACATATTCGATTGCTTTAAATTTAGTATTATAAATATTTCAATTTTTATTTTAACTGTGAAACTAAAACTAAATAATAAATCGAAGCAATTAAATCATGTAAATACTATTGTATAATTATTGTTAAAAGTAAAATAATTATTTAAAAACTATGTAACGGTATACATGGTAAACAATGAATACACCACTTAAAATGCCAACGAATAAAAATGAGTGGATTAAAATTTGGAAAAAATAACTTAAGTGAAAATTAAGACAGTGGCAAACAAATAGGAATTTGAAATAAAAAAAAACTGGTTTATTCTCTTCATGGGAATAAAAATCAAGTAGATAGGCGTTTCGAATTAAATTGTGTGAAGATTCCATAAAATAAACGATAAGCAAATAAGCTTTCCCAGTGCCATAGAACATTTAAATAAAAAAGAAAAGATGAAATCAAAAGCGCGGGGAAAAAAATAAAGAAGGAAAATTCTTTATGTGATGAATAATATTAGGAAGATTCTTATGACTGAAAAGGAAAGCGGAAGTTTAATGAACGAAACAAAACAATACGAAGGTCATTGCCCATAGTATTAAAAAAACAGAAATCTAAAGAATTATTGCAAGAATATAATAACTGATTAAAATGGGTAACAGATATAAGTACAAAGTGTAGATAAACAAATTTATTAAATAAATATTAAGGTGGATTTATAATGATTTTATTTCAAAATAGTTAAGAAAATACTTTGCATATATTTATACGAACGTATGATTACAGTTACGTTTAATTCCAATTTGTTCTATTTAAACAGTTTTAGCCAGCATTTTTGAAAAATGAGCTATTTTTTTCATCCCGAGAAGTTGAGAAATTCTATTTCTATTCATTTTTAGTTTTGAGTAAGTAAATATACATATATTTTATTTATATTATTCGCAAGTATTAGAAATTTAAAAAAAAAAAAAAAAAAATTGAAAATCAATATTGATTTTTATTCTAAAAACATATGATTTCTTTCCACGTACTTCTACATATATTGTTTGTTGCTTCTTCACTAATTGCTGGTACGCTTACAAAGAACATTATCAACTAATGTCGTAAGCATTTTATTTCGGAATGTCATAAGCATTCGGAAATTTTTCTCTGTTTTTTTAATATTTTAATTATTACAGACAATAAAAATTTTCTTTAACAGTTAAAGATAGCATTCATTTTACATATTAATGTAGAAGTTTTTGGGAATATCTAAAAAAACATTTGAGTGTGTGTTTTATCAGGCAAGTACCGTTTAAGTTTGTGACGAGATTTTCTCTTCGTTTAGAAAATCATTTGTAATCCTATACTTCTTATCTGATTACGCGACAAGCTGGAAGAAATTCGGGGAAGTTTCTTTTTATAGATTCTCTACTTATATAAAGAAAGCTGCTGTTTGTGAATGTAAGATTCTGAAGTTTGAAGGATAATATAGAAATGTATCGAAATCAAAAGCAATGGAGTGAAACATGTACAAAAAATAAAATTGAAATTTTAATATGAAATATTGCTTATATAATTCCAATCTTTATCGAAAACTTATTGCACGTACTAAAACAGTAAATTTCTAATTAATTTGGCTGATGTATCTGTTATCTAGTTGGTCAATCATATATTTCAACAATATAAAATTAAACCTCTTTATACATTTTTGAAATGTATCATATCAATTACAGAAGTATATTTTTTTTTAAAAAAATTCGTACATATTTTTAAGTAAATAACAAAGTTATTTGTATAAAGAAAGAATAATCTGAAAAGATCAAATCTGTGGGAATCTCTGTCTTAAAGATAAATAATGGAATGGTTGTTTTCTATTGAACCAATAAACACTTGTTTTTTTTTATGTAGAAAAATTAAATCGTCATCTAAATAATCGTTCCTAAAGTTATTATTTGGAGATAAATAAAACATCGATTAAAGAACAAATAAAATTGATAATTGGAAAGCTATTGCGTAGTAAATTTAAAATAATAGGAAACCTGTTCTATGCAAAAAATAATCGTTAAAAAAAACTGAAAAGAAAGTGCGATAAATTTGCTGAAATAATAGCCGAAACGTAATAAAATTGTATTGAAGATATTAATATAAAACAGACCGCTCTCAACAATTATTTTTAATTTAATATTTTCAAAATAATTTTAGTTAGAGTTAAAAATAGTACTATTGTGGTAGAACTAGTTATCAGTATCAGCTGCACAAATATCACATGCTACTGTTCAAATTCTAAGATAAGATACCTGGAATGTTTGACTCATACAAACGTTTTGTTTTTATCGAAGTTGTCAGAATGTATGCATAAAATAGAGCAATCAGAAAATTTAAATTGACATCTTTCTTATTGATTTTTTTATTTATCACCAATTTAAGGTATTCCTCTAATTTAAAGTTTTCATCTTACACTTAAGTCATTAAGTTTTTAACAAAAATATAAACTCTTTGATTTTAATGTATTAAACTGAATTGTAATGAATTTTCTCAGTATTAATCCCTCTAGTCGAGACCTAAGTTTTCTAGTAAGTCGCGACCACAGTTGGGGTCGAGGAAACTGAAGCAAGAATCCTCAAAATTTTATTAATTTTATCATTTCATTAACTTATTATAATATTTTTACGTACTAAATGTAGAATCAGATTAAAATCATATAGACAAAAGAAAAAAACGAAAAAGTTTCCATGAATTTTTTTATTATAGAAAAATTTATTTTATTGTTTTATAAGTAATTCTGTCAGTTTATCAAAAGCCATAAAATGCAAGATAAGAGTGTTTTGGTAACAAAAATGTGCTAAGTCGCCTTTTACTTCAAACGTCGCAATGTCTCGTCAATGGCAGAAGAAGCATTGCTGGAATTTAATTTTCTTCCTGTAATTATGAAGGAGTTGAAAAGCCACAATTGTTAATGTCTAAAGAAGTTTTGATTAAAGAAAGCATGAACTATGCCAAATTAAAGCAACATCTTAATACATATTATACTGTATATTGTAGCAAACTTAAAGAATACTTTAACGATCATTGAAATCACTAAAAATTTAAATTTGAGAACTTTTTATTGTGATTGAAAAGTATTTATACTTCCGTTTTATGAAGAAGCCGATGTAGTTTCAAAAATTAGAAAGGTAAATTCAGGTAATTTTATGCATTTTTTATTGCTAGTTGCTGTAAAGATGTTTGAAATAACTTTTGGCAAAAAATTTCCCAAAATTTTATTGTTTAACGATACTGTCTCGTAGCGAATTTCGGAAATTTATGAAGATCAATATTAGAAGCAAATAACAAGGCTCAAAATGCTTCGTAAATTTACAATCCAATTGGATGAATCAACTGATATTATTATCTTGTCTTAATTATTATATGTTTGACGTATTTTTCTCCTGCAAAATTATAAAAGAATTATTTTATCGCTGTTTGGATGGACAAATATAGGGAGAGGTAATTTTTGCAACAGTTTTATTGAAGGAAGTTTGAAATAGAAAACCTGTTTCAGCGTTTGTATAAGTGGTATTAATACCATTTATGCAAACGCTAAATGGTATTAATACCATTTAGCATTAGTGGTGGTTACTGAAAAAGTTGGATTAGTGGTGGTTGCAGAAAAAATTAGATTTCTAATCAATGTTAAGGAGTGTGTGTATAGTAATATATAACCTTTCTTCAAAGTAAGAAACATTGAAAGAAGCTGGTATAAAATAATGTCTGTGGAGTTAGATGTTGTACTTCGAGATGGTGTTATAGTAAAAGTCGTGATCTGAAAAATTGTTTTCAAATCTGTGTAAAGAAATATACTCTTAATACAAAAGTTTATTATTATATGCAGAGGTAAGGGGGCTTTCAACAAGCTGTAGTTTGAAAATTTTATTAAAGATAAAAGATGTTGTTCTTTTTCCATGTGAACAAAAGTGTCTGATTTGTAATTTATTCTACTGTAAGTTGTGGCTACAAATGGTATATTATTTGATGGACATATTTATAATACTAAGTGAACTAATTGTGTTATTTCAAGAAAAAAGTTACAACATATTCATATTCAAATAAAAAAGTCATGCTTTTATTACGAAAAATTACCACATGGAAAACCATAGTGTAAAAGGGCTTGTTAAAGTTATATGTCGCAACATGTCAATTTTTAGTGAAAATGATGTGACAAATCCTCAAAAAGATGGATTGTTAAAAGTGATAAATGAATACTTTCGGTGCTTTGAGAAATATTTCCTTTTCTTGCCGAAGAACTAATATGGAAAATATTACTCATTTATCTTTATAGTCACAAGAATTTGTTAAGTAATTAAATGATTCTAGGTTAAAAAATGACTCCAGTGAGAAGAGTCATAAAGAATAAGAAGTAAAATGGGCCATAGAAAAATTTCCAACGATTTCTATCATTACCATAAACTTTTTTCTGTTTTTTCATGCTATATTTGTATAAATCGAAATATTTTCTTTATTAACCATAAAATCAAAGTGTCGATCAAATTTAAAGAATAGTGAAGAAGTGTATCGCTCTGTGGTGTCGACTAAATTGCCAAAATTTGATAATATAGTTGAGTATAGATGAATTTACTAAAATAATTGAAATGATTTTTGATATTATTGTATTATATTTTTAAATTTGTTGTACATATTTAGAATTTTAATTTTGTTCTACGTCTCAAAATCAAAAATTACAGTTACTAACTTACTATACATTACAATACATGGGACGAAACTGACAGCTTCACTTAGTGTGTTTCAGATTTACACATTATTTATGGTATCCAACAAACTTTCATAAATATTATGGATATTATATCATAATAATTATGAGATGTGCTAAGGTTTCTTAAATGAGATTTTTTAAAGGCAAAAGATTTAAGAAATCCCATTCTAATTCAGTTTTTAATCATCAACTAGTATTTTTATTGAAAACTAAAAATATTTTTTTTATAACTAATAAAATATTTGGGGAAAATATTTCCAGTCTTCTAAGAATCATAAATATAGTCTTCATCATTTTTTTCAACCTTATAAAAAGTAATAATTTCACTGAAAAAAAGATCTTAGATAACTAACTAGAAACCCCTATGATATTAATTAATTTTAAATGAATAAATTTCTGGACAAAACACAATTCAAATGGTATCACTTTTAACAACTAAGAAATTCCACATGCTAAAATTAAATTTTACCTACAAGAAGATCTCCTAAAAACTCCTTGAAACATCTCCTTAATTATATAATCCAATAGTTTACAGGATTCAATGTTAAGAAGATCTCCTAAAAACTCCTTGAAACATCCCCTTAATTATATAATCCAATAGTTTACAGGATTCAATGTTTAGTGTTCATGTTCCTTAATAAATATTATTCTCGAAAGAAATACGTATGCTTTTCGAGAAAATTTTTATGAATCATTTTGCAAAAAAAGAAAAAGTTAAATAAATCTAATTCGCTTTAACAAACTTAATTTTACAATAAATCAAATTTTTCTTGTAAGTTTTAATAAGGTAAATAAGTTACTATAGAAAAAAAGCAAACAAAGAAACTTTTTCTAAAAATTTTTATTGAATTTGATTTAATAGTTTGGAAACTGATGCCAAATAAGCTCAAACTTTTTACGATTCTATAGATTTAAAATTCTGATTAAAATAAACTATTCAAAGTTTATTTTAAATAAATATTTATCTATTAATTTTAATTTATTTTATTCTTAATAAATGCAATCGTATTTCAATTTACAACTGAAATCAGTAAATTCTGTTTGGAATTAGAAATGCCATTCCTTTGGTCAATAAAAGAATAATGTTGATTATTTTCAAATAAATGCAGAGTGCAATAATTATTCTTAATTCCAGATTTTTAAATATGTATTACTGAGGATTTAGTAAAAAATGATTAATAATAAACAAATGATACAATTATGTCACATTTCTTTCAGCATCTCAAGGAAGCTACCACATTTTTGGACCCTTAGTTAAATTTTTTAAGATTTAAATTCTCAAAAATATTGCATTCAAATACAAAAATTGAAATAATTAGATATGAATGTAAATTCAAAAGAAATACAACTTAATTCATTTCCTGTTTCTTTTATTAAAATAATGTACACATAAAAGTTCTAAGTTATTAACATTGTTGACCAAGAGAATATTATCTGCACCAAAGAAATACAATAAATCTCAGAATATATATAATAATACATTTTTTAACAGATCAATCTGTACCGTAGTGAGAATGAACCACATAGCTGGTGGATATTCGAAGACAAATAGAACCATTAAATTAGTTCGATTTTGGAATTATTTCCAAAAAGAATTGCTTCCTTCTCCAGTAATACCAATAGATATGGAGTTGCAGATAGTTACGGAGCTGTCAACATTTCCAAGAGCTGTTCACTTATCTTTATTCCATGATGCTTATCTGCAAAATATGTTTCCCGTGTGCACAACGGTTATTCTTCACCAGTCCATTCAAAATTTCCAAACTAGCCGACTGTAACATCTACTCACACTCCATAAATTTATAAGCACAGGTAAAATATCTTTTAAGACACATACGATTGGTGAAAAAATTTAATAACAAGGACAACTGTGACACACTAACGACGTTTCGACATAAGACTACAAGAACTAATAACGTATTCAAAAAGAGTATAAAGTGTTTTTGTCGCCTGAGTGACGCATCGAGATGCGAAGCAAGTCATCGCTTGTTCAATTCAATGTCTTGCGATGATAGGTGAAGGAGGCCAGGAAGACTTGCAATATAAATAAGAGACAAAAGAGTAACTCAAAAGGGATGAAACTACAGAGTTCGTGATATTCGGGAAGGATTTATGAATGTTACTGATATCGAGAAAAACGATTGTATATTTGCAATGGAAAAGAGTTCCTTGCCGACGGTGGGCAGATTCCTATTTCTTCAAACAGGAGCCACGTTTGACTAGCTTGTGCCTGAGATCATAGTCTCGAAGTTCATAGTCAACGCTTACCGATGACATCAGGTGCTGACAGGGTTGAAGATGCAGCGCTATGAGCCCTCATCGAATCTTTGTCGCTGGACTCGATACTAGCTTGGGTCTTCAGTGTTTCGGGAACATTGCGCGACTGATAATTTCTAGCTGCTGCGGGACGATAGCCCCTTCCATATGGAGCATCCTCATACGGACTCCTGAAAGTTGCCAAGGGAACACCTTTCTCAGATAATGGAGTTGGTTTGCTCCCGGCTAGTGGTCCTCTTGGTCCATCCGGAGTGACTCTCGCCATTCCGAATTTAGGCAGACCGATCTCACCAGGGGAACGCGAGAAGGCCGATTTTGGTGCACCAGCTTCCAGAGGAC
>JAPDSC010106849.1:0-29535 GCA_026290005.1 Latrodectus geometricus
AGATTTATGTTAAGATAAATATGATTTACCAAATATTAAAGTCAATTATTACAGTTTTTAAATAAATCCAGTTTTAGTCTAATTGAACAGCAGTTAAAATATTCCCAATTGATATACCTTCTTTAATAATTTTGGAAAAGTTTTTGCTGGCAGCATAAATAAAAATATATAAACAAACTCAAAATCACGAAAACTTTTTTTTTTTTTATACCAATAACAAAACGTTTAATATCACTCATTCAAAAACAATTAAATGTAAATCAAATAACTTACGAATATAACATTTGAATAAAATCTGCAACATAGCTTTGTGACAGAAACAGAAAGGATAGGAAAGTAGGAAACTTTTTTAATGTTAGTAAATAGAGAAAAGGTTTGTCAACAAAGCTATGCTACAGATTTTTACAAATAATTTTGGGAATTTAAAGTTATTTAAAAGCGCTATTGTGCAATTAAAAATATTCATTATTTAGACGTTCAGGAAATCTTTTACGACATTTAAACGGTTTAGATTTGAATTATAAATTAACCTTTAAAATTAATTCTTTTAATTCATGTACTTAAGATCTCTTTGTCGAAGACAGTCATTTTAAAAATAATCACTAATTAACTAAAATGAAAACAGTTAAATGTTGTAAATCTCATCGTTCAAAATTAAATATAATACAGTTAAACTACATAAATTATTAAAATTAATTACATGATAGATTTTATAAATTTGGTAAGAAATATTTAATATGCTTATTACAATTTTAACACGTTATTCTTAGTTTGAATTAAATTTTATTACGAAACAACAACCATGTTCCATAAAGTACATAACTTTTCAATATATAGATCTATATTATCATTATATAAACTTTTAATATATTTTCAATAATAACTTTTCAAAATCAATAACACAAGAAATCCCATTGTTACAAAAGGAAATTTATTAAGATTTTTAAAAATGCAATGGTAACATGTTGATTTTAATATACATGCAGAAACACGTTTATAAACAGATTTAAATAAAGATTTTTCAATAATATAAGAATACAATTGTGGTTAACCAATATAATATTTTTATAAATTTAATTTAAACATAACAAAGAAATCTATAGATATTTAACATCTTAATACTTTAAAAAAAAACCAGATTAAAAAACATCATTTAAACACAATTTCATCAAGCCCACATTCATATGTTCTCCGCATATCATTAAAAATTCGATTAAATATTTTAAGCAGACATAAAAGATGTTCAGTAAATTAAAAATGAATTTTTAAATTTATATTAAACAAAGACTTTTAAAACAAAGCTAAGATAAGAAGTTTTCAAATCCCATATGGATTTTATTTTATTATTTATGATTATTTATCTTGTTTCATTTTGTGTAATTATCATTGATTAATAGTAATTCAAGGAATGAAGTACAATGTGCTCCTTTCTCATAGTATTCTAGTTAACAAGATACTTCCTTTAGTATCAAAAATAACTGAAAAATAGTTACAAAATTATGTATATGTTTGGAAGAAAAAGCATTAACAATTTTGCCAAAAGCAGTCCTTAAATATATTCATCAAATTGAAAAAAAAAATGTAGGATATTTTATTCCTGCCATATCTTAAGATGTCTCATAAATCTTTGCATTTTATAATGAAAAAAATAGTTTGGCTAACAAAATTTATTCTATGTGTAAGACATCAATTACATTTAAATAATCAAATTATCACTGATCTCATTTTACAAAACATTCTAAATGATTTTGAAACTCATTCTATTACTAACTAGAGTAAAGACAGTTGCTTTGATATAATTTAGATTAATAAATAATTCATCACATAATGTTTATGATGGACTTTTTCATGTATTATAAATTATGTGATATTTTTTTGTTTATATCTAATTTTTTTTTTAAATTCCTACATTTAATTATTTTACTTGAAGACTGTCAAGAGTGAAACATGACATGAATTACGTATGAGCAAAGGTTAATTTTATATTCCTTTGGAGTTCGAGAAAATAAAATTTAAAAATTTTAAGTATTTACAAGATTTTCAAGTTTTGCACAAATGAGTATATAAAATATTTCATACAACTGTCAATATTTATATAAAAACGTATTAACAGCATTTAAGAACACTGTGGAAATACCATTCGTTAGTTTAAAAAAATTTTAAAACCCATTCTGAAAATTAAGTTTTAATATAGGAAGCATATTGTTGTCATAAGTTAAAATACATAATTTTTTTTAATAACAAGTTTATCTGAACCTATCTATTCTTAATAATTTATTCTCTATGGTGAAAATGAGACAATTCCTAAGGTTGATTTCCTCTCAAGCTTCTGATATCAATAAGTATTCTTTAGAATTTCTAATTTTATAATTAGTAAAATTATGAAATAAATAGTTAATAAGAATTATGTAATCATTTTATTTGTTAAAAGTTTAACATCTAAATAATAGTTTCTAGACGTATGTATAATTTATTAAATAAATTCTTCTGAAATTATATTATTAAAATTTTTACAAATATTAGATTTCTGCTTAATATTTTGACAACCATAAAATGTATTCCTTTACTAAATTGAATTATTTCTAGATTTATTAATCAAAGATAAATGATACATATAGAAATTAATTTCTTAAAATATACTTGATAAAATGAACTCAAATGGTAAATGATAATTTCTTTATTCCAATACCAGTTGGTATATTCAATGAGTTGTTCCCCAACAAAAACTTCCTACAGCTAACAAGAGTAAAATATCAAGCGAGTTTCAATTTGATTTTTCCCCCTCACAGGTTAATGTTTTGCAAGAAGGTTAGTTTGACATGGGAAAATAGTTTAAATGGATTCCAAACATCTAATATGAAAACCTGTGACAAGAATCAATGTTATTTATTGCTGAACTGAAACTCAGTAGGATAACCATTTGACAACCCTAGAGATTGTTTTATTACATCTTACAAAATTTCCAATATTTCAGGATTTAAATATTTTATTAGGAGAAAATTTAATGTTCTCCCAGCATTTCTGACACGCCTGACATTTCTCTACTATTCTCACTATCTTCAAGAACCAAGATATCTTAAAGATAATAAAATAATTACAACACACATTAAAAATTTTTCAAAATTAATCTATGAAGTTTTTTTATTTTAAGTGATAAAAAATTATTCAATTAACGCTTTAGAAAATTGGGCAACATTAGGAATAATGAGTTGAATGCACAGAACAAAAATGTCTGCCTAAATGAGAAACTCTTAACAAATCAGTCCAAATTCTAAGGGTAAAGAATTTATTAAAGTCAATACTGATATTTGTAACGTAATCAAGATCTGGGGTTGTGGAACAGCATTTTAAATAACCACTACGCAGTTCGGTTTTTGTTTGGTTTGGTGCTCAATGAAAACTTTCCCATATAAAGGCTAATTAAACGCAGACCTTTTACGATTCAAAGAACTACTAAAAACATCTAAAACCGATGATGGGATACAAATTCACGAATAGATGAACCTATGTCCGAACTTAAGTTCGCTTACGATTCAGCTGCCAACTAGGCTTATCCACCATGTATATTAACTTCAGGATGTTTTAAGATGTAACTTCTAAGGAAGGAAATAGTGCGTTAAAATTTGATTTAAAAATTGGTTAAAAAATTTTAAAAACATAAGGAAAATATAACGTTGGTGTGTAGTTAAAATTAAATATTAAAATCTTCTCATTATATATATATATATAAACAATAAATTATATATCATAAAGTCTAAAATTAAACAACAAACTTTGGAAATAAATTTTATAAAATCAACCGCTCTCTAAAAAGATCCTCGTAAGGTTCAGAAAGGGGCTCAATAAACCAGACAAATTTGAAATGTTATTTTTAAAAGAATTTGAAACACGAGGAAGGATAAAAACTTTAGATGTAATTATAATATGAAAACTATAGATTCGTCATACGTTTCAAACAATATAAACTTGCATGATATACCTGCGAGAGGATATTTTCACAAATAACGAGCCTTATTTATGTGTCGCAAGAAAAAAAAAAAAAAGTCAAAAGTTATAAATAATTAAAGCATATATAGTATTCTTAAAATATTGAAAATCTAATAAAAAAATGTAAAACAATTTGTCTGATTGCACACTTAACTTCAAACAACAGCCCCCGTGTCCCACAGGTATTTGGAATAGTAGAAATAATTATTTCGCAACACATGCTATGTTTCAATTTTGAGTTGCGAGTACAGTGTTTCTAAAGATACTTGTGACAGTCGAGGGAAACGGGCCGATGGGCACTTTTATAGAGTCGATGAAGCTGCTAAAAATGCGTAAAAATCGTCAGTGATGTTGAATGCTGTTTGGCATCTGGAAGGAGAGAACGGTCTGAGACCTGGTAGAGTAAAGACGCAATTCTGAGTGGTTCCTCAGAATCGGTGGTAGGTAGCAAGTCGAGCGGCCTACAGTTAACCCTAGAACGCCTCCCCGCCGGGGAAACTGATCTGAACCACATGGTGAAGCCAAGCATTCTAGCCCCTCCAAAATTAATATTGGAGACCAACAGGGATAAAACCAGCAACAACTATGGAAGATCCAACTGCCCAGCTGAAGGATTAATCCCAAAAGTATTTCACAAGAAATTAAATCCCGAGCCAGACATGGAGTCGCCAGCCAGTCCAATGCCGGCGACGATGGAAACAAGTGCTAACCACAATGCCATGCCTGCGATTGGAATTTCCTTTGATGATGGAAGGAAAATGTTCCCTAACGATGGTACGAACCCGAAAGTAATATCTACCCTCGATATGTTAATACACGCTCAAAACCATGGTTACCAGCCAAGTGATGAGGTTATGAACAACATTGCAATACTCCAGAAACTGGATACACCGATTGTGAATTATGACGTGCATTACGTAACGGAATACGTGCATAAAATTATGCAATTAAACAGTGTGGTGAATATGTGTGATAACAGTGAAACAATAAATAGAGCCAACCAAGAACTAAAAGGAATATACAATATTTTGGATAACTTCTTCCTTTCAGGAGGTAAGTGCAACTCTGCTTTAGATTTGGGATGTTTAAAGTTTTACTATTCTGATGTCAACGGTAATCCCAATGAAATTAATGCAAATTGTGACTATAATAATATAATGTATCTTTATAATAGTAATCAATGCTTGATTAATAGATCATAACTTTACTGGTATTCTACAAGAGAGTGCATTATGTGTTACATTTAAATATATGGTACTTAGAAATATTGACTTTTTTTGCAAATTATCTAACAAATGTAAAAAAATGTATGTTCTACTAACAACTTAGAATTTACCATAGTAAATAATAACAAAGGTAAAAGAGTGCTGACTAACAGCCCTGAAAAAATAAATCCCTCTAAGAAAATAGCTATTGAAATAAAAATTAAATGAAATTCTTGGTAATCTAACTGTAAACAGTAAAAATGATATAAATGAAAATGATATTAATGTACATAATAATACTTTTGGAAATACTACCCAAAACACCTCTAATAAATCACCGCCTGTTATGGTTTTGATTAAAGAAAAATACTCGGATTTTCTCAAAATTTAAATGAATTAAAATATAAAGTTCTAGGCAAACCTAGTGGAGAATTCCTTAAATTATTTGTAAATGCACCATCTGAACATAGGCACTTAACATCCCACCTAAGTAGTAAGGGAATAAATTACTACATAATAAACCCCAGATCACAAAGACCAATGAAAGTAGTCTTAAGGGGTCTCCCCATCAATCAACCTCTCGAGGAGATTAAAGAAATGCTAGAGCAAAAAGGCTATATAATTTTAAAAATTAGTCAGATGAGGAGTGGAGGAGAAAGAAGGGTAATGCCCCTCTTTCAATTACATCTCCCAAATACTAAAGAAAGCACTAAGATATTCGAGGAGAGAGATCTAGGAAATTTCATTATTAATGTGGAAAAATCCACCGGTATTACCCCCCCAATGCCAGCTCTGGCACCATAGCAGCTACTTAACATCAAAATGTGTCACATGCGCTGGCTTCCATAAAACAGCAGATTGCCCACATGGTAAGCAAAAAATTGAACCAGTGTGTGTTGACTGTGCAGGAAATCACCCGGCCAACTACAGAGGGTGCCCCAAGTTTCCAAAAAATAATATAAGAAATAAGAATAAAAATATTAATGGAAATTAAATAAACAACCCTGGATGGGTACAAAACGGGGTCAGCTTCTCTAACATTGTGAAGGGAACCTCAACTCCTCCCTACCTGTCAAACTCGTTCCCCCCCTCACCCTCCTCTGGTTTAGAAATCGCCGTTAACAACCCTGTAAATAATAATAACAACTTGAATAATTTTAATATCGAGCAAAACTTAATTCTAAAAACAATTATAGAATTACCCAATAATAGAACCTTTATACAGCTAATTAAATGTATATGTGACATATTACCCAAAATTAATAATTGTAACAATTTACAAGACATATTTTTCATAATAATAATAGAAGCCCTTAGGCCTGCAATAGCTAGCAACAATGTATCACGATGAACCACAAAGGGGTATTTCTCAAAATTTGTACCTGGAATGCAAACGGTGTATTTAATAAGGTAGAGGAGCTACGTCAATTCATCGATGATAATAATCCTGATATCGTTTTAATACAGGAAACACCACACCTACGGAGAGGCAATAATTTTAAAATTAGAAATTTTGACATTATCAGAAATGATAAAATTAACACTGACTCCCGTGTGAGAACTGCAATCTTAATAAACAATGCTATTTCCTATGATATATTGAAGCTACAATTATTAAAATTTTTATTCAGGGATCTGTCCCAATCACTGTGGCATCTGCATATATACCCCCGCAAAAAATATTCCAAATCAACCCCTAAGAAACCTCTTTCCAGAAAACGACATTAATAAAATAGTCAACATTAGTAATAATGTTATTATTGAAGGTGACTTCAATGCTCACCACACACTATGGTCCTTTTGGAAAAACCCTGTGATGTGATGTGATGGCCATTATCACTTTGGAAATTAGTCTGAATGAAGAAAAAGTGTGAAACAACGTATGTGCTATGAAGTTCAGTGAAAAAATGTTTAAATTGATAATTAAAAGCGAATGTCTTAAAATGAACGGTAGTAATAAGTAGAGCGAGCGCGCGTTAAATTGTTCAGTCTTAATCATAATTTAGCGGCATTTCGAGACGAGAAAGACTGCAATAGTAAGTCAGAACGGAAAATGAAAATTAGTTTGATATATACAAAGTGGAAACAAATTAATAAATTGAATCGACGATTGTTTTAAAAATTTTGTTTTTCTAACTTGCTTCTTAAATATTTCAAATGTTTTTGCACTTAAGATTAAAATCTAGATTTACAATTGGCAAACAGTTTTCACACAATTTTATTGTGTTTTTTTCTTGACATAACTTTCGATAATTTAATAATTTAATTGCTTAAACAATTTTTAAAATCTATATTTTATTCACAATTTGAAAGTTAACATATTGATTAATTAAAAATAAGGCGTGGATCACATGAAAATCTCCCTTTGATTTCAAAAGAAAATAGTGAATTGTGGGTTATTTTTATTCACTTTTAAACAGACTTATATGATAGCGAAAGAAAAATCAGGAAAAAAAGTTGTAGAGGACAAAACATTTTTGAAAAATTAAAAATATGTTTTTCAAAAGTATACTATAATGATGCTGAAGATTTGAAGCCGAAATTATTTTTCTTCAAAATTGAAAAACAAATCACAGGTTTCCTGTTTAGCGTGAACAGTTCCTTAGTAGAATGCTACATCAATTAAAGTGCGACATAATTTAGTCTAGGTCACAAATTTGCGTCAATTATGTCTTACAATAATTATAAATACTGTGTAATCGAAAATTCAGAATGGTTGAAAGATTTTAAACTTTTATATAAATATAGTGGTACTAGGATAAGTCAACCTTCATTTCGAACCGTTTAATTCACAGAAGTCCGTAAAAAATGGAACTACTGCATTATAACCCAATTTTTTTTTTATTGCACAAATTAATTTTTCATGATTGTTGAAAAATCTATTGTCATTTCTTTACATTAATATTTATAAAAATGTTACACTGTTGGGGATGTTATTCCTAAATTTATTATTTTAGATAAAAGAAAATTAAAATTTATTGAATGTTATTTAGGGAAAATATCCAATAATTGTTAATCCAATGTAAGGAGAAATCTGTTACTAACATGTTCTTTTTTTTTGTTATACAACACTATACCTAAAGCATCTAATATACCCAACTAGTCTAGTTCTCTATAATTACATTAAAGAACGTAAATAATCCAGATATAAAATAGATTAATCAAAATGTTATTAATATAACTGAAATACTAATGTAACTATTTTATTCTATAAGTTTAAATCTATATAATTACTATGCATAATCTATGTAAATAACCAAGATTTCCTTAATATAGCATAGGATTATCAATGTCTTATTATCGGAATATGACTATAAAATAATTTCTTAAAAAATATTCGTCTAGACCTAGATTTCATTTTTAGCAACAGTTTTCTGTCTTTCATTGGATCATCATTCTTATACAGAAATATATATTTGCTGAGAATAAGCAAGTCTATGATGTCCTAACATACTTATATTTGGGACATTTTCTATCAACGTTTTTAGTTTTCGTCAAAGTTATACTTAAAGATGTTTTTATTTTTTGAATATATTATGAAAAGGCCCCTTTACATAAATTAATAAATTTTAAAATGTAACTTAAAATACTCATGTGCTGGAGAGTAAAAAATAAGTTCATTAAAATTGAATTCAAACCACACTATTAGTACTTTGTATAAAAAGAGAAATTTACCCCATAAAATATAGTATATAAACATTTCTTGCAGATACAGCAGGAGTATTCACTATGTATAAATACCTGATGCCAGTACTGAGAACACTTACCTATTCAAACCATATACTATTAATAATTCGCAGGCAGTACAAAACTTACCTCCATACAACACAGTACTATAAACATTGCTTACCTTATATCTTAATCAGACACTCTACAATAATACTCTATACATAAATACCTGAGGCCAGCTAACTGACCTTTATTCTCAATACATGTTTTGGTCTTAAACTTCAGAAATAGATATTCGTTGAGAAAAAATGATTAATTTATTAAAGAAATCTGTTATGTGTGTGTTTTCTCTCTCCAGCCATGAGATACTTTAAGAAATAAAATTTTCTGATGCTATTTACAAAGTGGATGATTATGCAAAAAGTTTTTCAACAAAATCATGAAAAATAATCGTATTGTTTAAAATTTTACTACTCAGAAAAATCACTTTTCCACTTGCCGATAGAATAACTCACATTTAAGAAAAATTTATAAATAAAACCAACGGATATAAAGTATATAAGAATGCTTTCCCCTCTTGAGATAGTGACTTATTGAAACAAAGATTTCAATAATTGGGGGGGGGGAAATTTCAAGAGCAACTTAAAGTACTATAGCAATGCTCTTACAATTTTTGTTTTTTTCCAACTTTGTTTTATCTGTCGATGTTTTAGGAAATCAAATCTTTCTTTCATGAAAAAACAATTCTACATTGATACAAATATGAATTCAATGTAAAGCATTGTTTAAACATAATTTCAAAGAAATGAAACTATTAATTCTTAAATAACAAAGTATGAAAGTAAAAAAAATTACAATATTCTCAATAAAAAAGTTATTTTACTTTTTTAAACATTTGATTATTTTTAGCATAAGAGAAAATTAATTTTATCTTAAAATTAATTTATTAAAGCTCTTTCACTAATTTTACAGGAAATCGCTATCTTAAATAAAGCAGCTGTGCGATTGACATAGCATGTACTACTTATAATCTTAAAAATGTGAAGGTTTCTTTTTTTTTTTTTTTATTATAAGTTCTTAAAAAAAATTTTTTTTGAAAAATAAGGAGATTTTTTTAAACAGTCGTTTATTCCATTTCTGAATGTTTCACTTTGTATACTTCAATTATTTATTAAACTAATTTTCATTTTCAGCTCTGATTTGCTATGGAGTCATTCTCGTCTCGAAATCCCGCTAAATTAGGATTAAGACTGAAAAATTTAATGCTCTACTTACTACCGTTCAGTAAGAGATTCGATTTTAATTATCAATTTTAAACATTTTTTTCACTGAATTTCATAGCATATACGTTGTTTCACACTTTTCCTTCATTTAGACTAATGAATTTCCAAAGCAATAAGGACAACCACAAATGGAAATCTTCCATGATTCCCTGATGCTATTTTCTACGCAGCAATAAAAGCACATTCCCCTCTCCAATACACAGATAATTTTCCTAGTAAACTTCCCTTCTCCAGGTAGTGGTGTTGTCGAGCCGGAACGTCGTTCCGGTACTTCCTTTTTATACAGGAACGCGTTTCGGAACTAAAGATGATTTCTGATAACAAGAATTGGCTGACGTATTTAAACCAGATGATAATGTAATTATTTAAAACAGTTATGTAAAAACTTGGTTAAGGTCTCATCGTTCAGCGGATGACAACAAAACAAGGAAAAATCAACCACAAGATACTGAACATAATCCTATTTGGAATATTTTATAAAAACCGTTAGTGTTTTCATTGTTAAAAATATTTATGCAATATTGTTAGAGTATCTACTATGTGTATTTTATAATTTGTCAACTAATTTTTATTAAACGTTCCTATTATTGTAATAAACCTTTATATATGTGTATATATATATATATATATATATATATATACCCAAAAAGGGTTTCGTAATGATTTTCGTTTCCTATTCTTTTTATGCTATATACAGGGCTGATCCTGGCGACAGACGAAAATTGGGGGAAATATCTCCCCCCGTCGTCAAATTTGGGACGAGACCTTAAAAAAAATCGTCGCCGCCAAGATTATCATGGAAAACACCCCCCCCCCCTCCGTCGTTAAATTTGGGACATGAGACCGTACAGAGCAGCCGCCTACCCAGGATCGGCCCTGTCTATATACTTATATATACGCGTTCCGGTAAAAAAAAATTAGCACAACACCAGTCTCCAGGACATTATAAGTCTTGAGAATTTTTCTGTTGAACAGAACTATCTTGATGTGTAGTTGAAGATCATTCACTCAGTATTTCCTTTGAAGGTTCCAAAGCATCATAGAACATTCTAGAGCATATCACAAGATTTTCAGAATCACTTAGACTTTCTAGACCAGTCTGACCTTCCAGATGTCAAACAGCATTCAACGTCACTGCCGATTTTTACGCATTTTTAGCAGCCTTATCGACTCTATAAAAGTGCCCATCAGCCCATTTCTCTTGACTGTCACAAATATCTCTAGACTTATTCCTTACTTAAAATCGAAATTTTCTATAAAAAGTGAGGAATTCCAATTGTAAGTCCCTGACTGCATAAATGTTATTTCTGACGTCACATGTTGATTGGTTGGATTTTATGGCACAAGGTCCAAAAAGGACTAGCAGCGCCAAAAATTAAATTTTAAAGAAAACTTTTTATAAAGCTCAAACTCAACATCAGACAGAGACAGTTGTCAATTATAAACTGTTCTATCTGATGACAGCGAGAATTTGTGTTATCACTTCCCCACAAAGAATTATGGCCGTTAAAGTCACCAAGTAACAAAAATAATGTAGGCAGCTTATCCACTAATGCGAAGAGTTCCTCTCGGCGGATGGCATGTGGTGGCAAATACCAACTACAGACTGTAATCAAACAGTTGAGGGAATTCTCACTACTGAAGCCTATACAGTAGTGACTAAAGGATGAGTTAATGTGTGTGCATTAATAGTGCTGGGGGAAGAGTTAATGGATGTTAATATACAAACACCACCAGACACTACCATCGTCACCAGTCTTTTCTAAATCACTTAAATTCACGTATGTTTTTATTGGTAGACCACTAGAAATTTTACTGAAATGCTAAACACTCGGGATTATGTGCTGAAATTAGAGACTTCATATCAAGATATGAACGCAAACAGATGCAGTTTTAACAAATAAAGGAAGTTTTTTTTTATATTAAAAAACTTCTATTTCGGAGCTTGAAGGCGGGTCTTCTGTCATATCCCCGAATATAAGGAAACCGCGTCAGTCTCCAAGCAAAAGAAAGCATTATGGGTGGAGACGGGTGATTTTTTTTTTTTTTTTTTTTTTTTTTGCATCTTTAGATATTTTTAATTTTAAAGCTTTCTCTGCTTTTGGTTTAGCAAAAAGGAGTTTTTTTTAGAAAAAGGAGATTTTTTGAATTTTGGCTTTTCTGTTATCTTGGAAGGGGAAGAGAAAATTCTGTTTAGGTGCTGCTCGTCTTGGTGATTTCGGGAAGCTGCAGCATAACTCACTCCTGATTGAAAAGTGCGAGAAGTGACCAATCGTCTCGCCTCGGGATATGAAATTTTTTGATTTTCATCGTGGTTATCTCCTTTACCAGTGAATACAGAGGAAAGCTTCGAGAGTAGGAGAGATGGTCACCATGACAGTTGACACATACCTCCTTTGCTTTGCAGTTCGTACTATCGTGGCCAAACACCGCGCAACGGGCGCAGGTAAAATTGCCTGTGCAAGCACTCTTCAAGGGACCAAAGCATTGACATTGTAAACATCGCAAGGGATTAGGAATGCAAGGCCTGATGGGTAAATTCATATATGCAGCTTTTACATACTGCGGAAGGTCTGGCGTCACAGAAGTCAGAATGATACCGTCACTTCTAAGTTTTCCAATTTTTTTCGCGTCTGCCAGAATGGCTGCTTGAGATTCAGATGCGACCTCAACGAGCAAGTCACCTGAGCTCATTTTCAGGTGCTAACATTTTGAAGTAAGGAAGGGAGAAACTGAAATAAATGAACCTTCCTTTCTTTTTATTAAGAAAAATTTAGTTTTTAAATTTTGTAACAATTGCTATGGGAGAAAAGAAAAGTGAGTAGTTTCCATATTAAATGTTTAAAATTTCAGGACCTGACCGCACCACCCACCACCGAGTCCGACAAGGGGATGCAGACAAGCTACACCTGTGCTCACCAAGTCAACTTTACAACTTACCACTTTGTGAATCAATTTATATTGCTGCTATCTCACAGTAAAGTTCTCACAATACTTCCCCCCCAACACAATAACTAATACAGGAAGCACTTCAATGGGCTCCAGCACCAAAGTTTTTAATAACATCTTTCGTTGAGCTCCCTGTGTACCCATAGAAACATTTGTCAAGAAAATATCTGCAATGTGAGTACTTTTTTAATGTGTGACAAAAAAAAAAAAAAAAAAACACATCCATGCTTTTGGTATATACTTTTTTTACTGTACAAAAATTTTATCTGGTAGCATTTTTTTTTCTTAATCTACAATTTATTACACATGTAAAGCTTTAAATTTAGATTTGAGGTTTTTTTTTTGCGACACATTTGCATAGCTCATAATGAAAATTTCCCCAAAGGCAGGCAATTTACAGGGAGAATAAGCTAATGATAAAATGTAATATACGCGGTTTTAAAAGTTAAGAAAACCATCTGCTACTTTCTAGAAGATCACAAACCCGAAATTTCATTCCAATATTCAAACTATCGTGAAACATTCTCTCGTAGATACTGCGCGTTCGTGAGCTTTCCACAACATTCACACAACCTCTGCGATATGGTTTTCTAAAATATTCAACGTTTTTTTCGTAATAAGTTCACAGCGACTTCACAAACTTCAATGAAATTTCAATTTATTTTTGTCACAATTGTTTCTATTTGGATTCGGAAGTATATTAAATTTCTAATTTTTTATTTAAATATTAGCAGAAAATGTCGTTCAAAGAATTTATTTTCTTTCATTTCAGTAATTTTCATTAAATGAAACATTTTCAAATAGAATTGGTCTTAATATTCAAGTATATTTAAAGTGAAGCTTTTCTTAGATACCTAAGTATTGAAATATTTCAGGGAGTATGTATCATGGTTAGAAAATATCAAAATGTATCTTTTTTAAAATGAAAGCATTACTTTAAATTTGAAGTAAATCTTCAATCCAAAAAAAATCAAGATGTTTTAAATTATTTCAATTTAAGGAAATATATATACATATATATCTAGTTTTCAAATTCATGTTATAGAGGCAAAAAAATTCAACAGAAATTTACGCTAACATTACAGGGACAGTATTTTTCAAATATATAAAAAGTAAAAATTAATTTAAAATATTTTAGAACATATATTGAGAGTCTTTTTGCATTGGAAAATGGAAGTATTTTTCTTTCGTGAAAGATATAGTAATCAATAATCAGAAGGAAATGTAATGAATAAGGTAACTGTCGCAACTCGATTCAGTAAACAATCCAAAAATAGGTTCTAAAAAGCTCTGGTTTGGATTGTTTGTCATTCATATTTTAACTTAAGGCCGATTTGAAACAAGTTTTATGTGGATTCGGAGCCACCACTAACATCATTGTAAAATTTGTATTTTGCGACATACTGAATACCCAGAGCTCTAAACATTTGGTTGTAAGTTCAGCTCTCATCCCTGTATTTATATTAGTGGTTCATTTTTAAAATTGAAAAATTTATTAAAAGATCGCTTTAATTTCATTCAGAGATATAAATAAGAAAATTTCTTGATGACATTGTTTGCCATAGGTATTTAGAGAGCTTAATTTACATCTCTATCTCAACAAGAAATGTCCTTTTAATCTAGAATATCCCTTTTGGAGAATGTTTGGTATATTACGCTTTAAGAAAATTCCCAGTACGCATATAAATATATTACATCTTTCCCTACAAATTTTTGTCCAAAATATCACCATTAAATTATAATTGCTTTCAATCATAGTTTTCGTAAGTTTGGTTTGTTTGCCGCTCAATGATATTTTTGTGAACACAAATGTTAGACATAATAGTTTTTATAATCGTACAAAACTAAAAGTCAACAAGAATTTTAATAGCAGAAAATATCTTGTTCTACAACATGCTTTATTATTTCAACTATAATAGCAATTCAAACATTACGTGAATGACTTTTTAAATTAAGAATTACACCCATATATATATATATCGATATTACTTTCATTGCACATCATTGCTTAAAAGACAAGAAACTAACATTTTAAATATGCTAACATTTTAATTTTTTTCAACAAGTTTCACTCAATTTAGCCATAAAATAAAAATATTAGAACTTACTTTTTAAATTCACATTTGAATAAAATGCTTACAAATTTATTGATAAAATGCTACAAGATTCGTGGTTGTCAAAATAGAAAGTAATAATCTTTCATTATCTTCACATTTTAAAGAGTTGATTTAAAATAAAATATGAGTGTATGGTAATATATGAAATAATTCTTCATGAAATATATTAAATCAAAGTTTATAGATCATGTATGAAGCATTTAAAATTTGATAAGAGCATGAACTAAAATATAGGAAACATTCATAATGGTAAATAAAATTTCAATTTTAACCAAAATATTAAGATTCAGACTCTCAATAAACTATTAATTTTCTATTTGAAAGAGTTTTTTTTTATTATAAAAATTAAACAAAAGTATACTTCAACTTAACTCAATTTAATTTAAGAATTTTTAGAAAGTCAAATATATTTAAATTCTAGTTAATAGTTTACTTCAAAAAGTTATCTTACAATGCTTTTTGAGTGAAAACTTAAATATGAAATGAAATTAAGAAATATTAATTGTAATTCTCGGCGATTTTATTTAAATATGATTTAATATAACTTTGTAATACTTAAATACATTATCTGTCATAAATTTAAACTAGTTTCACCTTGCTACACACTTAATAGTTTTGATTGCTTAGATTGCTAATTTCTTTAGCAACAATTAGAATTCAATAAATATTTGGGTCGAAGTATGGTCATTTAGTATATTAGTACAAATAAGAATTTTTTTTATACATAAGCTAGTTTATCTTTTCGGGTATTCCACAAGTGTAATTACAATAACTTAATTTCAGTTTTCATTTAGTACAACTGACAGCCAACCCTTGCTCATACATAGATTAAAATTTGAAAAATTAGGGGAATATATCAAAGCAAAATTTAAGTAGTTTTTTAAAACTATTTTTTACAGACTCATTAAAAACCATTTGAGGAAATGTTGTAGTAAATTCTTTATTAGTGTCTTATGTTAATTTAATGAGTCTCGATGAATATGACATGAATTTGTGCAATACATTTATGAATTTAGTGATGAACCAATATATTTTGTATATTGGTAAACTGAAGCCAAAACATTGGTACAACTTATTCCTGATGAAATGTTATGCTGCTTGGTGAATAGATAATTTAAACCTTTTTAATTATCTGTTCCAAATTTGGATGACAAACATTGAAACATATTTAAAATTTGAATGTTTCTTTAAATTAAGAAAAGTAATACATAATGAAGTTTTATAGGAAAGTAAATGGAACATATTTATAGGTATGGAAGAATGCAATATGTTTTAAGGTTCAATAAAAATTAAATTAGTTGGTTATAAAAATTACTTATCCCTTTGGAGAATAATTTTAGTATGTATTTTATCATAAACATTTAAAAATTATAATATTAAAATATATATAATATTAAAAAATATATAATATAAAAAAAGATTTAAATTATTTTGCAGTTGTTTCATATGAATGTGAGCCTGAATAAAATATAAATTTTATAAAATTTATAAGAATAATAATTATAGCTTGATTTTTCTTACTATCGATTTTAAATTATTAAAAGTAAATTTCGGGCTGTCTTTATTAAATATTTTTTAATGTGTTTTTAAAAAATAAATCAGATATTAAGGATTTATGATCTGAAATAAGGAGGCAGGCCAGCAGTTAAAAGTTCAATTTGCGTTCTTCTATTCCTCATCTTAGGACGCGGAGGCTGGCGAATTGTATTAGGGTCTGAAAATATTTATTAGATTTTAAAAAAAAATCATGGCAATGATTTTAATATATGAATAAGTTAAAATCCTGTAAGAAAATTAGAAATTATTCAATTGTCAAAATAAAACTCACTTTTTATAAATCTGCCTCGGTTATCTCGTTGTCGATTGCAAGGTTTCTTTTTTGGTCGGCCTCTCGGTCTCCCTGTGTAAGCAGCTCGTTGAGGTGGTGAGCCTCTGTCTGAAGGGGGAGTTGGTGGTGGCTGCCTACTAAGGTAGTTTAGCAGACCTTGGGGCAAGCCAACCTTGAGCATTTCAACCTCACCCCTTTTTTTCCTCCTCCTACGAGGTGGTGGTGGTTCTGGTGAGGCAACTTCTTGTTCATCTGGAAGACAGTATCAATGAGAAATAGTTTAAAATTTAATCATTTTGAAAATTGATTTCTATTATAATAATTAATGTCTTGTTTGTTTACAAGGACGTTTTTAACTACTTATTTTCTTTTATGAAACCATAAGTTTGAATATTTAATACTAAAATAGTGCATTTGAAACAGATCTATAATTAGTGTCTTAAAAATTGTTGTGTTATTAAGACCACTAAATGGATGCCTAAATAAAACCTGAATAATTGGTAAAAGTGAAATTTTAATTTCTGTACTTTTAGAAAAACATTTTGAATACTTGAAATATTATTACGTAAGAAAAAATATGTATTGATAACAATCAGTAATTTGAAAACCATTTGCATTCCTCAATTGCTGTCATGTAAAGTCAAATTATTCTATGTAATTATAAATCACTGAAAACAGTAAAAAGCATTTTAGAAACAATGCCATCGCAAGACATTTTACTATACACACTATTTTACAGAGCAAAAATTTTTAATGGTTCTTCACATTGAAGTGAAGGTAAATCCCAACCATTCACACTGAAATCTGCTCAAAAGAATGTTCATGTAAGTACTTGGAATTTACACAGCCCTCACGACAATGAGTAAAGTATTTGAGCAAGGTGATAAACTTCAAATATGAATGCAGATGCATTAAAACGTTTATTCATCTTAATTCGTCAAGAATTATGGAACTTTAATGATTTTTTTCAGTTTGTACACAAACATAGCACTGATTTCAAAGCAACTATTTCTGGTTTTATGGCGAAAACAAATTTATTCCATAGATAATGATCATGTTTACCGATATACTATAAACGCCCGAAGTAGTCATCAATAAAATTTAGAAATATATATATTCCAGAAAAGTCTTTTCATATAATTTTTCTTTTCACTATTTCAGAATTAATATCTCTGAAACCTAAAATTAATGATTGATCATTAAAAATTGTTAACTAGAGTACAACTTAATTTTGAAATTTAAGCAGATACAATTAAGATTCTTCAAATGGTCAATACTTTGTACCTTTTTCTTAAATAAACGATACATCAATTGTCAATTTAAGGGTCTGCAAGAGGCTTACAGTCAGAAAAAATAACAGTAAAATGTAATTATATTCAAAATATGTTATTTTCTAAAATTATATTTATAAATTATTACACTATTTAAAACAAACCATCTTTTATATTACAAAACCTTTTTTTAGCCAGATATCTTATAATGGTAACAAACTAATATTTAAGAAAAACTATTAATTAGTATCTAGGATGAAGTAAGATCTACTATAAATTATCGATTCGTTTTAAAATTAATGTTTTTAGAATACTCTTACTTGGACACATAAACGATGTCGTAAAAAAAAAAAAAAAATCACAATCTCACCAAGTTTGTAGTGAGTATTTTTTCTGTCAGAGCGGGTGTATTATCTTTCTAATTGGGTTAGAAAGCCGGAATTCATAACTGGTTGAAAATTGCAAGAAATAAAGAGAAAAAGTAAATTCCTTGAATGTTAGTTCATCTGTTATAGCTCTACAATGTACTTTCTAATTCTTTTCATTATACTGAAGAGTAATGAAAAGAACCATTGTTAAAAGGCATTTTGTAGTCGTATTAGAAGTACAAGCACAAAAATTCATAGAATGAAATTGTTTGCTCGTGTGTCAAGTAACTAAATAGGCACAAACTGAATATTTATAGATGGTGTATAAACTTTGAGTTTGTGCAACTTTTCATGGATTTTTCATGAATATACTACATACAATAATTTTGAAATTAGTTCAACAATGTACTTTCTAATTCTTTTCATTGTACTTACTGAACAGTAATGAAAAGAACCAGTGTTAAAAGGCATTTTGTAGTCGTATTACTAGTATAAGCAAACTTTATGACTTTTCAGAGTGAATTAATCAAATATGCAAGTCCCTATACACACTGGGCTAGCATACATGCATGAATTTGTGATAAACTGAATACACAACATGAAATTGTCAGTTATTAAAACAGAAATATTTTGTACAGTAAACATAAAGCAACATAAACTATACTGCTACATTTTTTATGTTATATAATGCATTAAGAAGAAAAACTGTTTGGAATTTACCTGATGATGCATGTGGCTCATTGAAATCATCATCATCGTCATCAATACCAGGATCTGGAATGGCAATGGGATCTGGAATTGCGATGGGATCTGGAATCGCGATGGGATCTGGAATCGCGATGGGATCTGGAATCGCGATGGGATCTGAAAGTTTTCAGAATATAAAATAAAGAAAAATTTGTCATTCACATGTTAACTAGTAATACTTTTTATTATAAAGTCAAATACATTTGTCTAACAATATTAAAGTTCAAAAAATTTGAAAAAATCTTTATATTAATTTGATAAATTTATCTGGTCATTTTTTTACAAAATTGCTAAAATTAGTCCAAGACTTGATGTTTAAAGTGGAATCTAAACCCCTCTACAAACACACAAGCCAAAGGAGAAATTCGAACAAAGTGTTGACGATCAGAAGAAATGAATTCGTAGTCCTAGACCAGAGATGGTTAAACTTATTCGAACACAGGCCAAAAGTTAAAAAAAAATTGGTGAGATAAGATCATTTTAAGCAAAATAGAAGTATTACCATTTAAATATATTAATATGAATGAAATTGTGATTTCATTTATTAAAATTTCCTTATATTGAATTTCAATGTGAGATTTACTGATTCTAAAACTAAGCTAAATGTTCACTTGGCATTCTGCTTCTGAAAGAATTCCTTCTTTCATAGTTGAAAACAATTGTTCACATATACAAGATCAAACAAACATAGCATTGATTTTCTGGGTTTAAGATACGAAATTTCTGGGATTATCTAACATTTCGCTCTCGGTAAAACATTTCTTATAGAAGAATGACAGAATTTTGTCTTTCAGCTGCCAAACTTTCTCAAAAAGACATCCTGCCCCAAGTCATCTTACTTTCGTGTAATGCAGTTCAGAGTAATCAGCCTGTAAGCACTGTAGAAAATCTCGAAATTAAATGAGTACACCGACTAGATCGATTAATATTTACAAACTTCACAATTCCATCAACCATTGGTTTCAAATTCAATGCAGATTTACACAAAGCATTTTGATGTATAAGAATGTAGAAAACATTGTTCCCAGGATATTTTTAATTAAAATTACTTAGATTAAAAAGTTGATAAAAGTTCTCATATGTCTGTTCCCCGAGAGAGAACGCTTGTTGGCACCAATTCCGCTTTGAAAGCTATCTGTGTTTGCTATATCTGTTCGATTTATGTTAACAAAAATATAGAGAGTAAAAACATCAATGTTTTGAAAAATTGGAAGAAATTTTTAGCAAAATCAAAAATTAGAATATATAATTATATTTTTTCCTTTATAATGCTCTGCAACAGGAATTTACAATTTTATCTGCGAAATGGAGTTGGTCCATCCCTGCACTAGAACATTCAGTTGCAACTTCTGTTGTAAGGTAACACTTTGCTGAAGTTTATCGAACATTTAAAACTAAAAGTGAGTAATTTACAGTTTTAATAGACTGTTTTTGAAAGATATAAATGTATTTAACTGATTTAATTTAGTAATTCAGAAGATTTAAATTAGAGATTTGATTTTTTAAAATATCAAAGGAATACTGAAATCCTTCCTTTTTTGACGATAAAATTATTCGAGCAAGACATATTAAAGAAGAGTTAGAATATAAAACTGCTTTGAAGGTTGTAGTTTTCGAATAAATTTCAATATTTCATATAGAATTACAACCTACTGCTGCAGTTAATCGGGCATTGTATAAATGTTCATTTAAATAATTTTTTAAAATAATCCTTAACTGAGATCCAACCTCACCAGAAAGGTCAAAAACCAAAATTTTGCATTTCAACATGTACATATTAATTCTGCAACGAGGACACATTTTACTGCACGAAATTTGAAAGTACTTTTAATTGCAAGATTTACTTTTTCTAAATTTAAACTTTCCTCAAGAAATTATACTCAACGATTTAGTTTATAACATTTCAAACAACTGAAAATAGTTTGGCAAATTTAAATCAAAATGGATCATAAACTGTTGATAAATAAGTGTATTAACTTTATGGGGAATTAAACATCATAATTATAACTTAGGTTTTCTTCTTTAATGAACGCAAGAATTAGTCACCTTCTATGCACTGAAGTGAAAAAATGAAGGCACTGCCTGAAGTTCATTGAATATAGTGCAATTATCACATGAAAGCGTACAAAACAACTCTATGCAAATGCCATTAAGTAGCCCATTTTAAACGATAAAATTCATTGTATTAGGACATTGGACTAATACAGATATCGTCTCTAAAAAAGAATGAAAAGTATGACTTGGAGACAAAATTTAAATCCATTTCTTCATAAGATTTTTGAGTTGATAGAATAAATTCAAGATAATGATTGTTGGAAACATTTTTACAAAAGTGTGCTTTTCAAATTGAGCAAAACCACAGCGTTAATTTAAAAAGGTAAAACGTATAGTATTTAATTTTATATTACTAAAGCAATATCCTCAGATGGGATATTGACAAGTAACAGAACTTTCATAAAACTAAGAGCTTGAGTCGTTGAGTTTTGTGGCACAAGGTCCAAAAAGGACAAGCTGCACCGAGTTAATCATTGGATAAAACTAATTGAGATTGTTAAGATGAATAATTAATAAGAATAAATCCTAACAATTGTATATTAAAATAAGTTCATAGAAGCCAGTAAAAGGAGACTTAAATATCATTAAATACTCCATTGTCTTTCCGAGAACTACAACTGTTCAATACAATTTTTTGTGTCACTTAGATCAGGTTTATTTGATTTTTGTGTTTCTCTTTTCTATCCTTTAAAACAGTCAGAAGTTCCTTGCCATGTTTCAGAAGAGGATGTATAAATTATTCTTTCGAATTTTGGCATCATCAGTCTTAGGTTTATTAGAAGTTGAACTAAATTTCTTTGTGCTACTAGTAGTTGAAGGTATACTTATGGAATTTGATGACTAATTTTTAAGTGTTGAGTGTAATGGTAAACTAGCTTTCTTTGCCGGATTGATGTTTATTTAATATTTTGTTTGTAAAGTAGAACAGTATTAGACACTAAAAATTTTTGTGTTCTTTTTTTGACTATTTACTTTTCCAAGTAAATGTTCTTACTTTTTCCAGGATTCAAATAAGATTTGGAAAACGACACATGTGAGTTAGAACTATAACATTTAAAAATAGTGAAATTTTCACTTCCAGATTGTGTACATTTTCCACACAGAACCAGTATTCGGACATGCCTGTTATATTATATAATTATACCGGTGTCTGAAAAGTTAAGCCCCACGTTGGGTGGCAAAATCTCTGCAATCCCGTCGAATGTTTGAGCAACATGTTCAAGGAGTTTGTGCCGCATGATGTTCCACAAAATTTGCTCCCTTCACATTTATGGTATCTAGGTTAGAACTGGGAGGTTTAAAATTTTATGATGTTTCTTCTGGAAACGCTTTTTTCTTCTAAGTTACTCATTATCAAAGCTAGCTCGAATCTACTTGAACAAGGAGATCGAAATTTCGTACATTCGATTTCGCACCTACGAAATTACGAAATTCGAACATTTCGTATATTACCAACAGATGTGAATTACGTTCAAGAACATAATTGATTTTATATTTGTACTTCTAGCAGTCCGCAATCAAAAAGTGTTTTATTCTAGCTTTTGAATAGTGTTTAGATTAATGTTACAGGGACTAGGTATATACTAACTATTACATAAAAAGTTTATTATCTTTTATATATAACCTGAAAAATTTAAGTGAATATTTTTAAATTTTAACCCCAGAAGAAATTTTTTTATAGAATAAAATAAAACTTACAATTCTGTTCTTCATTTGAGGACAATCTCCTCCTTTTTCTTATGCCTGGAATAGAAAATGAAGAAATGGAGTACTTGATTTAACCTACAATATTTACACATTTTTATGTCTCTATAAATGCTACTTTAAAAATACTTTTCCCTTGTTGTCTCAGTGCATTACAAATTAGATATGTATATATTTGATTATATATATCTCAAATATTGCAGTGTTATTTTCGTTTATAAATAGATTCTTTTTCAATGAGTAATATATATTTACCAAAGAAAATATAGACTAATTTATGGAATTATTACCTTTACAAGCGAAAACGTTTAATTCATTCAAATGTTCTGAATAAAAATCTTTTTTACTCCGATGTTTAATTACATTTTAACAGCTGTAGCTTTTCACATAAAGGCTAATTTGATCGGTCCTGCAATTTTAAAAGGACTCCACAAACAACTATTCCCCAACAGATTTGTAGCCTAGATAAACTGAATCGAAGGTTAGAATACCTACCATTCATCTGCAAGTCAGCTTGTTAATCTAGATATTTCTAAAACATTTAAGTAAAATTAACTATAGATTTTACAAGAAATTTAAATCTCTTCTGATGTGAATTTTAAGAATTATTCTAATTCATTACAAAGCATGTTTTTAGTTTAAAAGCTGAAAAATGTAAGACAATTCTACATATGTTAATGATTTGATAATTTTTATATATTTGGCATATAAGTCTAAGTAATGTGAGCATGATAGATTTCCTTTCTACTTTTAAACTTAAAACACAGTAGGTAGTTTTGAGAAACAATCAACTGTGGGATTAAAATTTTATTGGACAGCTATATCATAAAAACCAAAATGAAAAATTATATATCGTAAAACAACTTTTTATCGCAAAATTTAAAAAAGCGCATATTACGCGAAGCCAAAAGGTAAAAACAGATACTAGGGAGAAACATAAAAAAAAAAAATGCCAACTAAGAAAAAAATATGTATGGAAAAAATGTAAAGTAAGTTTTTATGAGAAAAATTAAACCTAGAAAAAAAAGACGTTAAAAGCAAATACAGATCTTAAAAATCAAATATATTTAAATGGGCTGTTTCATTAAACAAGTAAGAATTTAACAGTAATTAGGGGAAAAAATGAAAAATAATGCATAAAGTTAGATCATTCACATAAAATATGGCTTGCAGTTAAAATCATTTTATAATATGTTTACAAGACTGTTCGTTGACTCAGTTATACTTTTTCCAAAAGAATGTGATTGTTGCTTTGATGAAATGACATTAAAATGCTAGGATGTTCCAAGAGGATTATAATGTTTAGCTCAATGTTTGTTCCAGAATTCCAGAAATTTTTCGAAAGAGCACAAATTGAAAGAAATTAAATGCTTTGCATCTCCATAAATGACTAGTTGGAGATTTTGCTTTTAGATTTGCAATCAGCAAGCTAATAACCAGTATAATAATAAATTTACGTTAATCAAAATCAAAGTGATAACAATAAAGAAAAACCAAAGCTCACAAAATACAAATATTAAATAAAATTAATAAAACCAATTGCCTTTAAAAAAGCAAAAAGGTTTCTGTGGGTTGGCTCCCCCACTAAATCATACATAGTTAAAATATCTGTTTCAAAGAATTTAAAACTGAAAATGTTAAAAGCAAGACATGAAATTAAAATATCAAAATCAGTATATGGTTCACAACATGTTTCAAACAATGTGGATTTATTTCACTTAAAAACAGATGTCTGTACCCGAAACGTGTGTGTCCGATACGAAGGCGAGTTAATTTAACATCTATTCTTCGTAACGGTAAAACTGATAATGAAAAAAGGTATGGAAAGATGGCACGCAATTTCTTACAGACCTGCATACACAATAACTCCTGCCAGTGAGAGTTTACAACCTTTTTTTACAACCCTTTTCATATCGACAGATGAATGAAGTAAAGATGATGCATCTATCTTTTCATTGCCATCTAGGCCTAGATGATTTGGGATCTAACAGAAAATGATTTCCTAACCCTTGTGCACACAGAGGCTATTAATAAATGAGGTATGAAACGACAAAATACATTTAAGAAATGCCTTAAGGAACAGTCACACCTACAGCAAAGTTACAAGCCACTATTATCAATACAGAACAACGTAATTGACTAATAAAACCTGAAATTTAGTTTATCATTACACAAAGTACTTCAAAAACATTAGCATATTTAGTTTTTTTAACTTACCCCAACTTAACACAAAGGAAGGAAAATCAATTTCCTATTTAAAATTATTCCAATATGCTGAATTTCATTAACAAAACAGAAACATCACAAAGGCAGATACTGGCAATAAAGATGGAGATCCCATTTTTCAGCCAAAAAGAATGCAACTGCTTTTAATGAGCGAAAACGAATTATTTTTGTGTCACTTATACGCAATAAATCTACCGTGGGTATTAGAAAAGTCAATACTTTTGTTTTTTTTAACAGCTGATCCAAAATGGTTGTTTTCAGATGTAAAGAATTAGATGGAGTGCTTGCAACTTTTAACCTGCGGAATAGACATAGATGATGCAAAGAATAGATCTTGAAATATAAGGTAATATGTCAAGTAAAATAATGCTCTTAGTGAGTAGGGAATATGACATTCAGATATTTGGCTTGACTAATTCGCAAACTATTTAAATATTTGTACTTTATTGTTAGTTCTTCAATTAGAAGTGAAGTAAGCAAATTTACACCTAAAAGCTACAAAATCGGAAACAAGTTGTTATTCTCGCGCTTTCTTTATTCATTTTTTGTATTTCATAAAATGTTTTGCTATTCAATTTGATTAATACATATTTTTGAACTATTAAAACATAGGCAAAGTGTTTGGTAATAATTTCTTTACCAATTCGGATGGTGTTTCCAAACGGCTTAGCAACTATGATCTTTACACCTTTGAAGACTTTTCGTTACTGGGTTTCTTAATACATCTTTCAAGATTTATGGTGATATAATGCATGCATCTTTATGGTGATATAATTCACAGAATAAACATTTTAGTCTTTAAATACCAGAATTTCTTAAGACAAAAATAAAATTCTACATCTGAAATCATTCCGCTTTAATTTAGTAGTTTGTGAAATGGTTATACTATAGGTATTCCTTCAAAACTACGTAGACAACAGACTGTTGTATGAAAGTTTGAACCAATTGATACTTAGATAAAAATTTTTATACTTCAAGGATCCTTTCCTGAAGCTTGAATATTTCTATGTTCAGAGCTGACATTTATCTTAGCATGTTTTTATTATTTCGTGGAATATGAATTCTTAGGAAACTTAAGATTTGTCATTAATTTTTCTAGCAGAACAAATAAGTAAAGACCGTCATCGCGGCTGGTACTTTTTTTTTTGGACCCATGAGCAAATATGTGCTAGTCGCATCAATAAAGGAAGACAATTATCACTTCGCTTAAAAAAAAAATTTAATATTCACCTTAATAATACAAACAGAATATAGAAATACTCATTAGAAAGAGCATCTAGACACAAACCAGCACAGCTCAAAATGCAGGACTAACCATGCAGCTATGCAGCTTACAGGTAAGAAATCATCCCTCTAATATGCACCAACCGTTTGCCTGAAAACAGACTCGTTTAAATGAATTGTGTACAAAGATTGAATCAATGGGAGTGCAGGAAAATCCTAGGATATCAATTTTTATTTACAACTCACGTGACCAATGAATGGAGTGAAGTGCCAAAATATAGTGAATACGAGCTCTAGATGAAAAATAAGGAACGTAATGGTAAAATAAGCAATTCGGAAGATTTTATCAGTGCCAACAAATGAGAAAGAAACACGGGAAAAAAAGGAAAGGTACTAATTTCTAGATACTAATTTAAGACCTAGCATAAATTATTCATTCGTTTTAAAATTGCCATTTTTAGAAAACTATTAGCAATGTAAAAAGTATCACAAGTTCACCAAGTTTGTAGTTTGTATACTGAAGAGTATAATGAAAAAAAAAGGAAAAAAAAAACAGTGTTAGAAGGCGTTTTGAAGTCGTATTACTAGTATAAATACACAAGTTGTTAGCTAAAAAAACGTGTGGAATGTGTTTGTCTGGTCGTGGGCGTCAAGTATAATTAAATAGGCACAAAGTTAATATTTTTAGCTGATATTAAACTTTATTAATTCGCAGAACTTTTCAAGTATTTTTCATGTGTTTACTACATACAATCTTAGTTTTTTAATGTGAATTAATCAAATAAGCAAGTCCCTATACACCCTGGGCTAGCATACATACATGAATTTGTGATGAACTGAATACACAACATGAAATTGCTACTTATTAAAAATGCAAAATTTTATACAGTAAGGCTAAAGCAATACTATATTTCTTCCTTTTTTATGATATGCAATACACCAAAATAAAAAACTGGAATTTACCTGATGATGTAGATGGCTGATTGGGATCGAAATCATCATCTACTATGTCATGGTATATTGGAGAGCCACTGGGATCTGAAAGTTTTCAGAATATAAGTTCTAAGAAAATTTGTCATTTGCATGTTAACTGGCAATACTTTCCAGTATGCTTAAATACATTTGTCTGATAAGATATAAGTATAAAAAAATATGAAAAATTTAATTATACATTTTTCTGACACACACAAGAGATAATTATACTTGTTAGTTTATACATCTGAACCTTTCATATACGTGAATGTATAAGAGGAAATTGTTTTATAAATTAAAGGCATTGCTAAAAATTGCCCAATCTGTAAAAAATTCAAATTATGGAAGATTAAAATTACAAATCTTGCTTTAAAAAGTTTACTTTACTATCGCAAATTTTATGAATGTTTTAATAAAACCACAAGTTTTAGGTAAAAGCATTTAAAAGAATCATTGAATATTTTCTCTAATATTTCTATTCTATTTTCTTCTAATATTGCAATTTCTCCCTTCTTATCTTAATTTCATCATACAGCTAATGATTAAAAATAATCGGAAAGTTCATATGCAAAAATCATTTCATAAGCTAATCACTTTTGCAATTGCTAATAGTAGATTCCACGCACTACTATTAAAATCTGAACTCAAAGGGGAATTAAAAGACAAGAACTGTCAAACCGAAGAGTACAAACTATTTGGCTGCTTTCTTGGATCATTCCTCCAATTATTGATCATAGTTAAAAATTCCTTTATGATAATGACATTCCAGGCCCTCAGAATATCAGTCTGTACATAAAAACTATCCTGGATATTTTGACAGATATTATTAAACTAATCATCGTAATTGAACAATATCAAGAGTGAGTTTATCTAAAGAACTCTGAGAGTGGAAAAGGATGGATACATTCATTAATTTCAACAAAGAAATATTCTGCTGCACAAAAAGTCCTTTTGGACATTTTATATTCATATTATCCTTTAAATCATTTTGACGATTGTCTAAAAATTACAAACGGATGTCTTGCTTTTAATTTTCCTAGGAAAGAATTTGAATGTTATTCGTTTAAGTGTAAACATAAATTATATTTTATGTCCCCAGTTGGGCGATTTCCCATGAACTCACTTTTAATCTTTCGAAAAAAAAAAAAAAAATTGTTTCCAAAAATTATGACCATTGTACAAAGCGTTAAATATCAAGGCGTCATTCTTGACCAAAAATTATCGTGGTAAAAGCATAAAGGATTCTTTCTATAAAATATAAAAATATTAATTTCTTTTATCGAATTGCCAAAAGTTCTTTTGGGGTAAACTACGTCAAGAATAGAATGAATAAGCAATATACTATACCATTTCATACAGCTGCCGACATGTTCTTGCTAAAATAGTTAACACAAAATTGGAAAAAATATTCAATGGAGAATTCCTACGTAGTATAACTAAATATAGAATTTTAAGTTATAAGCTAATTTTATTCTTGAAGTTTGAAATCCATAAGTGGAAGTTAAATGTAAGCATAACATTTTTTGCCACATTAGCAACTAATACCCCAGAAGACTACATATATATAGAGATCCTTATACCTGCTTTCCACACATTATCTAGCTATTTAATAGGCCATAACTTCTTATGATTATAAAGAGGACTATTCAAATGAGATTTAATGCGGTTTTTTATAGATAGTAGAAAGATGAACAAAGTTGGCATTGCTGTGTTTTTTAATAACTATACTAACATTTGTTATTTTCAACAGCACGAATAGAATAGTTTTAGAACTTGTGTGTATCTTGGCGTCAAATGGATCAAGGATAATGGAACAGCATCACCAAAATATCTTACTTGTTCTGATTATTTTTCTTATACTTTTTAAACAGAATATTATTAGTACGACAATTCATAGTGACTGAAATCTTACAAAATAACTTATAGTAGA
>JAPDSC010106850.1:5820-28225 GCA_026290005.1 Latrodectus geometricus
GAATCATCCACGGTGTTCTGTGAAAGCTATCGTAGTAAAATTGAGCAATTGGGGTGAATCTAAGGGAAAAATTGTAAAATTTAAGTTTTTATAGTCGGTTATGCTTTTGTTTCTGAAGACATTACTGAATGTCTGAATAGATCTGTTACTGTTGTCAATTGCTTGGCAACAAGTTAAAGACAATAATAAATGTTAGAAATAGTAAATGTTTTCTAAGAAATAAATTGCGTAAGAAAAAATTGGGAGAATTTCTTTAAGTTATATTAACAAACTCCACAGGGTAGTAGAATTTTAAGAAAATCTTTAAAAAAAGAACAAACTTTATATTATTTTGAGCTATTACAATAAAGTGATTACAGCAAATTTTATTTAATGATATTGTTTTTGTACTATGCGGCTACAAGTGATTTCGGTGTCAATTAAATGAAAAAATATTTTTTAGGACGCCTGGTAACACTAAGATTCTGGAATAAAATTTTGTTTAATCCTTATCACACCCTCCTAAGTACATAAAAATAGAGTTGAATTTTGATATTTTAATGAACCAAATAAGTTTTCAAGTACAAAATTGACACCATGGAGAATGAAGTCAGTAAAAAGTCAAGGATACTTTAAAATTATTGGTCCTAGTTTTCCTATAGAAACTTTAAATTACGAATGTAACCACATATTAACAGTATTTATAGGTATTGAACTAGAGAAAAGCGAGTATCATTGCAAATGCCATTTTGCAATAATAATTAGATAACAATGAAATAAAATGATTTGCAAATAAAATGATTGCATATGTGTATGAGTGAAGACTCACTTATATAAAGAAAATTATATACATATTCGAATATTCTTACTATAAAACTGAATGAATGTACAATGATAACAAGCATAGATCATGATATAGACTAAAATTATTGTAGAATGAATTATTATATATATTATATTATGAATATTTGGTAATATCAAAGAACCAATTTTTTGTGGATGATCTTGTGAATCAGCATTGTGATGGTACTTGTTACTCGGTTTCATTTATTTAAACTACACTACTGACCATTAAAATTGCTACACTAAGAAGGCGACATGCTACTGACGTGAAATTTAAACGAAAGAAAGAAGGTGCTGTGATATGCAAATGATAAGCTTTTCAGCGCATTCAGACAAAGCAGGCGCCAGTAGCGACACCTACATTGTGTTTAAATGAGAAAATTGTTCAGCCGGTTCCTCATACACAAATTGCAATTGAAGGTTGTTGCCTGGTGAAAAATTGTTGTGATGCCTCGTGTAAGAAGGAGAAATGCGTACCAGCACGTTTCCGACTTTGATAAAGGTCGAATTGTAGCGTACCAGGATTGCGGTTTATCTTATCGCAGTATTGCTGCTCGCGTCGGTCGAGATCCAATGACTGTTAGCAGAATATGGAATCCATGAGTTTAAGACGGTAATACGGAACGCCATGCGGGATCTCAACGGCCACCTATCACTAACAGCCAAGAAGACAGGCATATTATCCGCATGGCCGTAATGGATCGTGCAACCACTTCACAAGCCGTGAGTCAAGAAACGGGGTCGTTTGGAAGACAAGTGTCTGCACGAACAGTTCGACGACGTTTGCAGCAGCATGGACTCTCAGCTCGGAGACCATTGCTGCGGCTTCCCTTGACGCTGCGTCATAGACAAGAGCGCCTTCAATGGTGTGATAAAAGACGAACCTGGGCGCACGAATGGCGAGACGTCATCTCTTCAGATGAATCCAGATTCTGTGTACAGCATCATGATGGTCGCATCCTTGTTTGACGGCATCGTGGTGAACGCACACTGGCAGCGTGCATTCGTCATCGTCATACTGGCCCATTACCATTACCTGGCGTGATGGTATGGGGTGCCATTGGATACACGTACCTCTTGTTCGCATTGACGGTGCTTTGAACAGTGCACGTTACATTTCTGGTGTGTTACGACCCGTGGTTCTACCCTTTATTCGAGCCCTGCGAAACCCTACGTTTTAGCAGGATAATGCCCGACCGCATGTTGCCGGTATTGTACGGTCCTTCCTTGATAGGAACATGTTCGGCTGTTGCCCTGGACAGCACGTTCTCCAGATCTTTCACCAATAGAAAACGTATGGTCAATGGTTGCCGAGCGACTGGCTCGTCACCAAACGCCAGTCACTACGGTTGATGAACTGTGGCATCGTGTTGAAGCTGCATGGGCATCTGTACCTGTACATGCAATCCAATCTCTGTTTGACTCAATGCACAGGCGTATAACTGCTGTTATTACTGCCAGAGGTGGTTGTTCTGGGTACTGATTTCTCAGGATATATCCAGCCAAATTTTTTGAAAATTTAATCACTTGTTATTTCTAGTAAAATCTATTTGTCCAATAAATATCATTTTGTTATCTGCATTTCTTCCTGGTGTAGCAATTTTAATGGCCAGTAGTGTACTTAATCAATATAATAGTAATTTCATCTTTTGTGGTTATCCTCCATGCACTGCTCTAGTTTTATTTACTACAGTCACTAATAACATCATAACTGCAGTACGTATTATCAATGGAATAATATAATACGTGCGCGTTCAGTTAAAATCAAATTACCCCTTCTCTTCACAGGAAGCATGTTATCATTTTGCACTCATACAGAATATCAAATAAATATTAGTTTGCTCTGATTCCAGAAAAAACAATTTTTATTATTTTAAATGTTCGTGGGAAATAGAAGCTCTCAACGGACTTTCTTACCATTTTGAACTCAAAATGACATGCTGCGTTTTTTCTATTCAATCATCACTTCATTTGTTAAAACTTGTTAATATTTCTCTGCATTTAATTTATTAATTTCACTTTGCGCAAGACAATTTTTTTTGTTTCTATTATAAGTCGTGATAAATGAGATATACAAATCAAAACATATTTTTTAAAAAATAATAAATATAATATTTAAAAAAAAAGATATGGTTAATAATAATATCTTTTAAATTTAATAATATCTTTTAAATATATTTTCTAGCATAATTCAAACAACAATGCAACAGTAAACTATATATGCAATGAACGAATAATTTCTTAGTCATAATACACATTTTCCACTTGGCAATAATTTACAGCTCTTGATTCATCATTGTTTGGCCAAGTTTCGATTCTGCAGCAACTTTTTGCTCATGCTCAACAGCTTAAAAAAGATTCATAACCATCACAAATATACATGTTTAATGTTGATTAGCTAGAGAGAGAGCTGGTTGCTCAACGGACAATTTTTTCTTACAAGAGCCAATCAGACTGGGTCTTTCAGTTTAAAATTGATTCCGAAAGATTCAACAAGAAATGCAAATTAAACATATGAACTGTTGAACTGAAGGCTAGAGTTCTACCATTCGGCTCCAACTCAGCCAGATATGTTTGTGGTAAGTGCTCTTAGTGTTGCACTAGCATACGCCCCTATAACTATGCCAGATTTGGACTCTACCAGTAAGTGGAAGCAACTGGCTGGGAGTCTTCGAAATTTCGGAACAGGTATCAAGCAGAAGATCTGTTAATACTTGACCTTTGACCCCCAGAAGTATCATTTCACTGGAAGGACATTGATGTTTGTGGTAATATTGTAACCTACGAATCATTGGATTAAGAGAGGGAGAGCTAACCATTTACGTTCATTTAAATGACATTTGGAAGACTGTGAATATGAAATAAGTAAAACAAAATAAAATGAATTAAAGTAATAATATTTGCAATTTTAATAAGTACTTTTGGTTATTTAATTAAAACTGCAATACACACTACAGGCTCTATCTACAAAAAAAAAACTTTTTTTTTTCATAGGGGCTAAATAAATCTTATTAACATTTCTCCACTGAGTTCAATTATATATGTAGATTTTCTCCATAAGGTACTGTTTCTTGAGATACATTTTAAAAATATTTATACTTAGGAAATACTTGATGATAATTCTATTCAGTTAATTCTGGCTTACCTAAAAAGTTGCATATTTTAATTTTTTGCTATATTTTGCATTAGAGCTGTCGCCCTTGACAGTCCAGCAGTAGTCGGCCAGCATCCTGGGAATTCACTTGCCTTGGTTCCTCTTGTCAACGGTAGGAATCTGCTAATGAAAAAGCTCACTATGCTCATCAGAAACTACCCCAAGATTTTCATTTAAAAGCCTAAATGAGAGTCCAAAAAAGGAATCTTTAAGGACACATTACAACCTATTTCTTTGTATGAATCCAAATGATCACTATTTCCTTATTATTTTCTTCTTTATTGGTGCCAAGAAATCCAAATATTTTTAATTGATTTTTACTCAGAGTTTTCCAATATATTCATTCAACAGGTCCACAAAATGTTCATCATGCGATATTATTGATCTTATTTGTGGTCCTATTCCTTTTTCCAGATTTACATTACTTATTTTATAAGAAATTTAGATTTCAAATACATTAAGGCAGCAGAACTTTTGTCCATATCTTTTAAAATAATTTTCATCAGCCCCTGTTTTATATGTAGTGGAGATTAAAAAATACTTTTTCGGGAATCACGAAGGAAGCATTTGATACATTTTTATGTCCTGTAATAAAAGATACACTTTTAGGCCATTGTGTCTTTATGTAATGAGGCTTTCTAACTCTAATGGCCCACTCAGACAAAAAGCAACAAAACTTTGTGTATCCAGATTGTAAACCTAACAATAAATTTAGCTAAAGGCTGCTATTTTTTTAAGTTACCACATATATTCCAGTTATATTTAGTGCATTGAATGTTTCCTAACAAGTTTCATATTTTCATATGTTTCTTTTAAATCACAAGTATGCATATACAGGTATTTATGGGATTCATTTCTATTTTACAATTTTTAAATTAAATTTCGATGAGTATATGATCAATCACTATTAATATGTCTGGTATTGATATCCATGACCGAACAATCTTTGTTAACAAAAACTAATTTGCTTTCTTTGGAGAAGTAGTCTTTAAAATCATGATGTCGATTTCGATAAAAGCATATCTGTACGTCTTCTTCAAGTTGATTCCAACCTTTGAGACTGGAACTTAAGAGCTCCGCTCATTGTTTACATAAATGTAAATGTTATATAAGGTCGTTAGATCTTGAGATAAAAAGTGAGGTTCTGGTGAACTACCTGATTCAAATGTAGTCACTTCTTCCCTTTCTTTCGTCTTCAGTGTCAGTTTAGTTGGAGTTATCAATTGTGGTTATAAAATTTCGACACTTTGGAAGGATACGCTTCTATATGAGGCACTGTTCTCATTGTCGATACCGAATTGGGATACTTAACTATATATTTTATTTTTGATTAATCCTCTTTGTTATGCAAAAGTAGCTATCAGTTGAATTATCCTTCTGTTCTCTCCAAATAATTGGAATAGAACACAGCATGTAATAAATGCAATTTTTCCATCACATCAAAATCTTAGCATAGGATACAAAGCACATATCTGTCTTTATCAAAATCACCAAATTTATAACCAGAATACAGTTCATGACACTTTTTAACAAGCGGTGTGTAAATTTTGCTTGATTTAAACACTTTCTTGGCATGACAAAAAGTTTATAAATCCTAAAACAATACAAAACGACAGCAAAAATGAAAACAGTACTCATCACGTCTATGTTGCCAGAATTACAACTATTTCATTACCAACTACTGGCATTTCCTTACTAAAACATAAAAAGTAATTTCTAACATATTAAAACAGGAATTGACATAAAAGTTCTTGGAACAAGTTTAAACATGTATATCGGTCTTCTTGGTGTCAAGTTATTTATCCTTAATTTGCAAGAACCAAAGAAAAACACAAATGACATTCATAAAGAAACTATGAATGATGAAATGAATCTCATTACATATTTGGATTCAGTGTGTAAAATTACATTATAATCTCTATTTAGTCTTATGAAAAAAATTATGTTAGCCAGTGTTATTAATGTTAATAAATAAATCAGGGTTTATCCATTTATTTTTTCCAGTCATATGTTGCTTGCTCTCTTGGGATTGACAAAATAGGACTGATAACAGTTATGTACGGGTTGACATGCACTCTAGCATCCCCATTTGGCGGGATAATGGTTAAGCTGATAGGAAGATTACCTGTATTCATAGCAGGACTGGTGGTTGATATATGCACTTTCCTTTTAGTTCTTCTGTGGGAACCAAATCCTGATCAAATCTATCTGTTTTTCACAGCATCTGCTTTGTTTGGAATATTCAGCGGTATTTTCTGGTCACAAGTCATTGGTATGTATAATGCTCATCAATTTTTTTAATTTTGTCTGAATAAAAAATTTTTTTATCATATCAATTTTCCAGATTTATTTTATTTTAGGTAATAGTCCATGTAAAGCCAATGAGAGCTATCTAAATGAAATGATATTCACCGCGTATATATCATCGAGTGCATATAATGATGCTGTTTTCTAAATATCTTTCAACGAAACCAACTTTTCTCAGTTTTTAAGATCTTTAATATCGGAATCTAATCTTTCTCAGTAGTCATGATCTGCATTTAGTTTTCATGATTTCAAGCCTTTAAGACCGATTTTACTTTCATGGTCAGATACTGTGATCACTTGAGGCCTACTAAGATTAAATACAATGTATGGAACGTTTTTATTTCTGTGTGGAATAATGAAAACATGTTGAAATGAAAGGTATTTCATCACTTTTAAAAGAGTTTAATTGTTGGTTGTCACGTTAGTAGCAAATCTGTTCATGCAATTATAGTTAAATTATCAAATCTCCGATCAAACAAGCAACGAAAGACTACGGAATTCGGACATGAACAGCACAAGCTAGACGTTTTTATAAATTAACCAAATGGAATTACCTGGTCCTGAAGCGTGAGATTCGTAAGAACCTCAAAAAACATTCCAAATTAATCACATTGATTTGCTACGGACGGCAGGAGTTGTAATGGACACTAGTATTTTAGGTAAAATGTAGCACACCCTAAATATCGTCGGATGTGTTTTGTACTAACAGTACATAATTCTATCCAGTAGAATTACTTGGCATTGTCAGATGGAATATAAATCTTTAAAGAACTTTTTTAAAAAAATTGAGGAGTTATTTTTCACTTTGTTCTAAATAATGGTACGGCGAATGTCAAAACACTATCTTTTATCGAACCATCTGGGAAGTTTGATACAGGTATACATATTTGAGGATATTTTTCGTGATATGTTCTGGGATTTTTTTTAAATTTATTCTTGATAAATTTAGCTTTGACGGCTATATGAACATTTTAGACAGTTTTTCTCAGTGGTATCTATGAAATTGAAGAATGTTACTTCTAGGACAACATGCCATGTCGTGGTGCAACATTTATCAAGGACGAGGGTGTTGCTGTACCAGCAGAGTACCTGTGCAAAAGCACGCACCTCTTAATATAACAATAGGAGGGACTACTAATTTAGATGTTCATAATTTGAATAAAACTATATATATATATATATATATATATATATATATATATATATTTGTTTTATTTTTTTATTTTTTGTTGAATGGGGATATTTAGGAGTTCATAATTGAAATAAAACAATATATATATATATATATATATATTTATATATATATTCACATTAAATTATTTTCTTTTATTTATTTATTTATTTTTTATTATGTTAAATGGGGATATTTTCATAGGGAGTAGGGAACTACTCTGCTGGTGTTCATGATTTTGGCGAGTTCCGGTACCTCACCATGGCTGGCCTTATTTATTGAAAAATTCAAAAGTAGGATATATACAGAAGGGATTACAATCGCACATTTCCGTACACAGACGGGTGCATAAAATTTTCTTTTGACAAAAATTTGTTAATTTACAGTAGATAAACAGATGAGTTACAGTAATTGTGGAGAACAATTTACAATTCGTAACAAGAAAAATATTTACAAATGTATATTGATTTACATAGTATTTGCAACTCTACATAATGATTTCCTTTTACAATTAGCTTGGTAATTTTACAGTAGATATAAGTTGTGTTACAATTTTCTAATAAAAATTTAATAATTCAAAACGAAAATATATTTACAGTGAATACGTGAAATTTGTTTATTTACAATTGAGTTAGAGTTGAACGCTCGTGGCGTCCTCTATTTGCAAGTGGTGCCATTAAATAAATTGTGATATTCTCCAGATTCAAATTTAACGCTCGTGGCGTCCTCTATTTTCAAATGGTGCCATTAAATAAATTGTAACACTTTCCAGATTCGAGTTGAATAGATAAAAGAGCATTTCTTCTGAGAATTTAATAAACTAATTTCTTAGGTCAATTTTAATTATGATGATAACAATTTGTAATTAATTACTTTTCCTTTACTTGATTATTTGCTTGACTGATTTATTTGTATAAATATAAATTTATTTATTTATTATGATTTATTTATTTAGTTAGTTTTAATATTAATCTTCGTCTATATTTTTGCTTTAATTTCAGAGAGTTGTGTTCTTTAAATGTTATAGATCTGTTCCAGACTTAGTTTTAATTATTTACCTTTCCGAACTGGTTAAAGAGTTCTTATAAAGCAAAAAAATTATCCGCTGGATTTTTACCCTCTTTTATTTTATCAATGTTATTGCCCATAAATTTGATTATCATAGCAAATTCTTTATCTTCAGTTATGAATGTAATTATTTTCATTAAATCTGCTGTGGCATTTTGGGAGTTATTATTTGTTACTTCTGCTATTATATGTTGACTAGTATGAGCTTGCTTTGGAGGGAGGGGTGGGTAATTTGTAATGTTTTTAACTGCCGCAGCATAGGTGTGTCCAGTGTTGCTGTTATTTGAATGATTATTAATAACATGTTCTTGGGGGATGTTTACATATTGAGGTTTATTGTATTTAAGTTCAAACTCAGATGGTCTTTTTGTTTTTGGTTTTGGTGTTTTAGGGCAACCTCTATAACTTGCAGGGTGGGGTCCCCCACAATTACAGCATTTAGGGTTTTCGATTTTATTATCTTGGTGGTTTTTATTGCATTTCGAGGTGTGGTGGTTTTAACCACATTTTACATATCTGGGGAGCATTCTACAATTTTGGCTTCCATGCCCGAACATCTGACAGTTATGGCACTGGGTTATTCTATTCAAGTTAATATATTTTTCTATTTTTACTTTAAAATATAGTAGGGTTTGGATTTCATGTATGTTATTGATTTTATCAGAATAAGGGCATAGGCTTATTTCTATCCCCCCCCCCCCTTTAGTAAGTTGGGCGACTTTAATTATTTTACATCCGAGATTTTTTAATTCTTCTTCAATTTCAGTTTTTTCGGTGTCGATCGGCAATCCTCTTATGACTATCTTGTACGGTTTCGCCGAAAAAGGGTTAATGACCAAATAAGCAATATTTTCTTCATCTAGAAATTTAGTTAAGCTATGTTCAGCTGGAGTTTTAATTAGAAGTTTTAGGAATTGACCAGAAGGTCTACCAGTTACGGTAAAGTCCAATTTTTCATTCAAGAATTTCATGAAGTCACTCATTTTTTTATCTGTTTTCACACAAACTGCCGGTGGTTTGGGAATTTCGTTTTGTACGTCATTGGTACTATTTTGGGGGAGATCGCTACTATTTTTAGGTAGTCATACGGGATTGTCAACATCTGTTTCTGATTCAAGAGAGTCGTATTTATTGGAAATTTCGGTTTCCTTATTAACCTTACTAGTTCTAATTTTTTTAAACTTTCTTTTATTTCTTATTCTTTGAGGAATATATTCCTCGTCGTCTTCCGTTTCTCTACTAATTTTTTTATTAGATCTTGCAACATTTATCAAGCAGCATCACCATGCGATACTTATATACATCTTCCTTAGCTTGCTCAGAATTCAGAAATGACTCCAAACAACATTAGTGGGAGGAATTAAGCAGATGGTTTACAACCATAGAATTACATCTGAAATCAACAATTTACCACCATCAACCTGACTAGTGGTCAGCGTGCCTGACTGCAGATGGGGAGGTCCTGGGTTCGAATTCCAGTTCAGGCATGGATATGTTCTCTCTCTCTCTCTCTCGCTCTCTCTCTCTCTGTGTGCCCTGCCTTTGTCATAAATGAGATGTGAATGGTTGCGTACCCATAAACGGGTACCAATGACATGTTTGTCCTGAGGAATTCGGATTCAATAATCTTCAGTTGGAAAAGTGGAGCAATGCACCCCTTATTGTGTCAGGTTAGTTGGCACAAAATAACAACAACAATAGGAACAACTTACCAAAGGATATCGTAAGCACTAATCATGGAGTATCATAATCATGGACATGCAATAGGAATGAAAACAAATAATTATAGTTTGTGCTGAAGCATCTCATATATTAAAGCCTATTTTCTTTCACGTTTTGTAAGAGTTGAGAGAAGCTTATATTATCATGAAAACATAGGACACATTTTACTTAGTTTAATATTAAAATTTCATGATGTAAGACAAGGAATTCTACATTCTATTATCTAAATTTATTGTTAAGTCATTAAAAATTTATTAATACTTTAAGTCTTTATTTTCTAAGTTTGATTTGATATCGAAAATTACTGGATTTTGTGTCAACTTGTAAAAGGAAAACTTGTTTTTTTTTCTCTCTTTTTTAAAAGAAAATGATGGTAGAAATCATATAAACTTTTATGAAATTACAAACAAATTCTAAAATATCAAATCATCCGAATCTATAGCCGCCCAACCTGTCTAGTGGTTAGCGTACCTGACTACGTACTCTCTTTCTTGTCTTTGTCCTTTCTTAGTGTGTGAATGGTTGCCTACCCTATAAACGGGTTCCTATGGCATGTGTGTACTGAGGAAGTCGGACTCCTCACCAAATATGGTTCAGTTGGAAAAGTGGAACAGAGCACCCCATATTGCCAGCCTAGCTGGCACACGACAACAGCAACATCCGAATCTATCGTAGTGGAATCTTTTTCTTAAGAACTATAAGAACAAAAAAAATCATATTTGAAATCTCAAAATAGGTTTTAAATAAAAGTATTTCTTCAAAAGGAACAAATTTAGTTTTAACTTTGAAAATATTTGAAAAGTAAATGCGGAATAAAATTGTTAATGAGAAAATAAAATTTCCAATCCAAATTAAGTGTTATAAACTCTTAGAATTTAATTTTCTGCATATAGTTAAAATAGTGCTACAATTTTTTCTATTTAATGGAGCGAATTAAATATATTTTCAAACATGTTTAGAACAGTCGTTACTTATTAATGTTATTTCGAGAGTTTTAAATAGTGCAGATTATTGATAAATTTTGATAATTATATTAGAGTTATTATATCATATATCCTCCAATTTGACGACCATATCATGTTATACAAATGAAATTAATAATTCATTCCTCAAGTAAAAATCAATTAAATAATGTAAAGTAAGTTAAATGCGTAATTATAATTTAAATTTCTGTTACATAAAATTATTATTTATAAGAAATTTTGTTATATATAAATAAAATTTTGTTATTTACAAATTAAGTAAAATATTTAACATCATCAAAAGTTTGAAAGAGATTCTTCTTTTCAAAGCCTTCATTTTCTAGCCTTTTATCTTTATTTGAAAATATAACAATTCTAAAAAATTATTAGTAAGCATTTTTATAAAATTGTCTGATCTGGTTGGTTAGGGCATCGTTCTCTTTACCGGAAGGTAGTGAGCGCGAATCCGACTTATCCAAAGATCCGTCGTTTTTCACTAATGGCGACTGGGACACGTAAAATTTGTCGTGGTTCCAATGTTCTCTATGTTCCTATTCCAAATTAATACCTCTGGAGCTGTTTGCACCCAGGCCATGAGTGTTTTCTGGCTTCAATCTTCAAATTGGAAGACTTAAGATGGTGCTGCCATCTAGGAGCCAAAGTCGTATTTGAACCTTTTGTATGAAGGTACTCTGTTCAAAAACGAAAGACGCTCTTTCTAACTTTATTCGCCTAATCCCAGTCTTGGGTTCTCTAAGTATCATAAGTAACAACAACAACATAAAATTGTCACGATTATATTTACGTCTCAAAAATCAATAGTGTGAGCAAAACATCAATATTTATTAAAATGAAGGAAGCATGAAATAATTGACGTTATTGGAGGACATTAGCAAATAATCGTATTTTTAAAAAAAAATTACTTAAACTCATCAAAAGAAGTTTTTGCCTTAATGAGACAATAAAGTGTGTTTCATAGCTGATCTAACTATAGCTTTATGGTTTGTGAAAGTTGATAATTACACTTGTTAATTTTTGTTCAGGAAATTTAAGTTATTTTATGAACATGATTTAATGGATGATCCCACTAAATTACATAAATCTCTTAGCTTTATTTTGACATAAGTGGTTATTTTAAACGTACCACAAACTTCCGATAAAATAAAAGCTAATCAGAAATTTCTGATTTTAAACTAAATAGATTGAAAAGCAGCGGAATGTTTAGATACGTTGATTTATATGACAAAACGTGCGTCAACAACATCGTTTTTACGAGAGACTGCAGATGTCATAAGAATAGCATTTCATTAGAAAAATAGGTATGATTCAGCTCAAAAAAAAAAACTAATTTTATTTATTTGAAGCTGTTTTTTCTCTCTCAAGTTGATTTTTCATGCATAAATCAACGAGTATATTTCGATCGTATTTTATTAGAATATTATTTTAATATGCAGTATATACACACGCAAGAGAGAGAGAGAGTGACATTCTTTCTTAACCAACGAAGTATTTATATAGTCAAGTGACGAGGTCGCATCTGAGCTGGCACCCTCGTCTCAACATGCACGCCATACAAGAGAAAAGAGCATAAAGATTAATTGCAAGGGAGGGGTATATTTAGAAGCAGCAAACTGGATTATTACTGTTTTCCTTTTTTCAGCATCACGCATCGAATGAAATTACTCAGATCAAGAGTTCAGAAATTTGTCCATAAAATAATATCGAGATAAGATTCTTGTTCAGAAGCAAAAATTTAAATCAGAGGTATATATATATATTCATACACTGTCAATCAACAAAAATCGAATCTTTCACCAAATCTGTTTTCATGCCTTTGTGGGTTTTTGATTGAAGTAATTTTGCACAAACTTTCAGTTGATGCATGTAGACAGACAGCATTTATGATCTGGTGACTGATCATGCAGAAACAGTTCGTAATCGCAACTTAAATCTTCTTATCGTTTTACTTCTTTAAACTACTTCACAGAAATTTGGACGTTTGGTGTTGATTTTATAGATATATTTGGTTTGGATAATGCAAATCTTCCAGTGTATTATGCATATTTCTGGTATATCACGACAACGTTTCTGTGTGTGTGTCCAACTTATGTTCATTTAATGTTCAAAACTAAACCTAGTTTCGTGTGCGAAACTTAACTAATACCAATATAAAATTTCTTTTTGGCTCCTTTTATTTAGTCTTTAAAAAAATAAATACAATTTTATCTAAATTAATGAACACACATGAAAACTTAAGCCTTGTATCTTTCTTATTTCTGCTATTTTTTACGTCATTTGATGGTCTCAATATGCTGCAAAATTAAATAAACAAGAAGAAAGACATCAGGGTTACATAATTATGTAACAGCTCCAGCTGTTACATAATTTTTTGCATCCCGTCCTTTCACTTACCCGAGTATGTGATTAAGAAAATAGGCTGCAAGGCTCTGGGCATGGCCATGCACCTTCCTTACGAAGCATCTAATTTTTATCCAGAACTTTATTCTATACTACCAACAGCAGTTCTGATTGGAATAAGTGAGAACATTAGAATGGAGAGCTATGGCACAGAATGAAATGAATGCTGCTTTTTCATTGGATGATTATTCATAAAACAGATTCCAAATGTGCACAACCAACAGAAGAAATAATGAATGAAAGCTGTTAAAAATGTTCCTCATAAATAATATTCTTAAAAAGAAGAAAAATTAATAATATACCACATTAGAGGAACTTGTAAAATAACCCTTCAGACTTTCAAGGAAAGTAAAATAGATAAGTTTTTACCGCACAAATTTTTAATGTTTTACCTAAAAGTGGAATAACTTTTCTAGTTATCTAATATTAGAACTCAAATTGAAATTTTGATATTAAATATAATTTAAGGTGATTGATGGGTTGAATATAATTTAAGGATCGAGATTACATATAATTTTTAAATATTAACAGTTATCATATTTTATATTATTGATTTAGTTTTGATAAATGGTAACAAGTTTTAGGTACTTACATATTAACGCCACCGCAGCAGCAGTTGTGTTTGGTGGTATATTTAGAAAAACAAAAGATTCGTTTGCTGTAACTGGTTTCCAACAGAACCTGGCTATAACCTTCTTAATAAAATTATTGAAAACATTCCAGATAAAAGCACAATTTATTTTGACAGTTGGAAATGCCAAGATTACCAAGTTGGAAATGCCAAAATTATTAACAGAATAGAAAAAGGATTGCTACATGCTAAAGTTAATCATAAATGCAATTTTATTGATCATGATATTGGAGTTTATATACAAACAGTTGAAAGAGTGTGAGGCAGTGCTAAATGGAGGAACAAGGCACATAGGCAAACAGGTAGACATTATTTAGAATCTTATTTGGCAGAGTTCATATGACTACAGAATCAGGTCAAATAAAATAGAGACTTCTTTGAATCTATATTATACTTTATAACAACCTATTTTCCACCGAAATCTGATTGACTACTTTGATTTTAAATAAAATGTTATAATTTATAATTTGTCGAAGAAATTTTAGGCGTAGATTGGCGCCACTTAAAATCCGCCAAATCTGAAGCTGCAGGGGAGTTAATGAATGAGTACCCAAGTTTGATTCATGTGTAAATAATTTCACTTTTTTACAATTTTAATGTTTTTATTTTGTATTTCATTATTAATACTTTAAACAAAATTTTCATTTCTTATTTCAGCGCTCTACGGAATTCTTTTCAAGAAAGATGAAGAAGCAGCTTTCGGTTTTCATTATTTATGCAGTTCTATGGGTACCACTCTAAGCTTTGCATACAATGATTATTTATGCTCTTCCGTGAAGATATATGTTTTGTTCTTTGTGGCAATACTTTCCATGATGGGATATTTCATGTGTGAAAGATTACACACATTGAAGGAAAACGAAAAAAAGGAAAATAAATAAAATGTTCATAACATCTTACTTTAAAAACTGGCTGATTAACTTTTAATTTATGGTTAGCTTAACAAGAAGCTAAATGCTGAAAGACACTATATAGTTGAAGTAATCTAAATTTAAATCAGTTTAATTAAAATACGTAATTTTTTCATGTAAAATTTCAATTTAGAAAGAAAGTATTGAAATAATCGTTGAATGAAAGTTTTTTTGATGAAAGTTTTTTTTTTCCGAAATCAGCAGAAAGGATAACACATTATGATAAGAATCAACAATATTTCATTCACTTCATTAAGAACTTCATATGTACTGAGGTGACAAAATTGATGGGATTTCTTTTAATACCGTGTTCGGTTCTATTAGGACTGACAAAAGGTCAACAACTTATCAATGCATGGACGCAACAAATTGTTTTTAGTCCTTTGCAGATATATTTACCTCTATAGACGATCATAATTTAAATTAGATTAATATTAAAGTGTAGCCCATGTAGGACTTATGCAGGAACAAATCTCTTGATTATGTCCCATAAATACTCAATGGGATTCATGTGACAAGATTTAAGTGAAAAATTATTCGTTGGAATTGTCGGAAATATACTCATCAAACCTATTGAGCAAAGTTCTTGGCTGGTAACATGCATCATTATCGGCCATAAAATTGTCACGATTGTTTGGATACAAGAAGTCCATGAATATCTGTAAGTAGTAAAAACATGTAGTCAATCCATTCCATGTGAAAATAAACTGTATTAAGACGGTCACAAATAGCTTGCTGACAATTTGCCTTGTTGACAATTTGATTTCATGTGTTCGTGGTGTCTGCGCCACTCAAGAACCTCCTCATCAGCTTGTAAAAACTGGAAATGAGCCATCTGACCAAGCCACTTTTCTAGAGTACACCGAGCACAAGGAAGTGTATCATGCATTTAGTACTCGTTCTCAAGATAATCTTATACCATAACCCATAAAAACTAAATTTTACCTCCTTGTCCTAATGGTCAGACCTATCATAAGTTCAATAATAAATTCTGCGATGATATCACGCAGGTTTGCTTGTTTCTGTACAGTGATAATCCTACTCACAATTCTCCAGCCTTGATTACTGTATGCCGGTGGTCAACCATTGTTTTTTTTGGCACTGTGTGACTAACCTTTTAACAACAAGGCTGAAAACTGCAACTCATTTATCGTTACACGGAGGACATCTGTGAACAAAGTCACTGAGACAAGTCCCGTTATTCACATTACTTCACCACAAACCCATTTATAGGGTGAGCCACATTGATTCATCATCACAGAAGAAAGGACAAGGAGACAAACAGAGAAAGAAGTATCCATGTCCCAACCGAAATTCTAACAGCTTAGGAGACAGGAACGCAAATCACTGAGCCATCGGCTTGCGGGTCAACCATTCTATTGCTTTGTGGTCCATGATGGTAGGTTATGTCTGAAGTTAGGGATTCATGGCCCCTCTTCACACTGGATATAGATGCATTTTCCACAGAGGATTTTGGGATGTGAAGCGATTTCCGGAATGGAATATCTCATTCATCTATTTTTCTCTCATTAGCTCTTCATTTCATCTGAAACTTTTAAGCATGAGAGCAAACGAAAGATATGAATGCAAACAAAAGACATGCCAATACACTGTCATTTATGCATTTTTGTACCCGATAATACTATTATCTGCATTTTGCTAACTCATATCATCTACCACATATCATATCATCCATATCATACAAGTATTATGTAAATTCAAATCGTTCACAGTTTTCCACAATAGGCAAGAGCAACGTGTTAAATTATTTTTCAATACATATTGGCATAGAAAAATTAAAAATATTAGTGTACATTCAATAACTGGAAAAAATGATATTTATTTTAGAACAATCGAACTAATTTTAATACTAAAGTATATTATTAGAAAGCTGAATGATAATAACCAACAAGGATAATGGCAGTAAATTATATTGTTTTAAGAAATAAAAAACGATGGCGTGATTAATATTTACTAAAATAAATTTTTTATCTCGAGTTGTAATGTGTAGATTATGAACTTATTTTATATGTAGGTTATAAGAGACACTTTTCAAGTTTTTATGAATGTTCAAAAAACGAAATCACTTTGTCACTTAAAACTTTTTTAAGAAAGCATGTTTAATTACCAGTAATGAAATAAAAATTTTGAATCCAAGGGTTTCTTTATACAATCCTTCTCTATTTCACACACACATACATATATGTATATTTGTTTCACATCATATCTTTACATACATAGCACGTGTGAAGCGCTTTCTACTTGATTACACTAGTTACCAAAAATTAAGAAAAAATCACAAAAAATAATAATTCTCCCAAAAACATTCCAATAATGAAATTTGAATATGTTGGTAAGTAAAAGTAGCTGCATAATATTACGTTATTTAAAATAGTGGTGCTGAAAGTGGCATATATCATTTGCGAGGAGGATAAAAATAGATGTCTCAAAGCAAGGCGGCATTATCACTACGAGTCTGAGATTAAAAATTTGATATAGCGAAATTATAACAAATTCTATAGCGAGCAATTGGGAGATAAGAACCAGGACAAAATCAGATAGAAGTGGCTAGACGGCTGAATACGAGTCCGTCTGTGATTCATAGACTTTGATAACTATTTCTAATTACAGTTTCGGTATTCGAAAGATTCAGTTTAGGACGGCCACGTGCTATCTATCACGAGTACAGAGATATGTGTCATTATGCGCACGAAGGAATAGAACCACAACTCCGGCTGAATTCAGATACTCCTTTTGCTGAAAGTTTCAGAGGGTTGGTATCCAGATCAACCGTGAATCAACAGCTTCACGAACGTGGTCTGTATGTGAGATAGTCCGTCATTTCCGTCCCACTCACGTCATGTCATAAGCGGGAACGTTTGCAATGGGAACGTCAACATGTCCACTGAACTCGTGATAAGTGAAGGGCTATACTCTTTACGCACGAGTCCAGGTTTAGCCTTGAAAGCGATAGTAGGGGCATTTTTATTTGGAGAGAACGTGGAACTTGTTTTCATCCATCAAACAACCGTGAGATACATACGGATTCGTCAACGTCTGTGTTTGGAGTCATATATCTTTGGGTGGACGCACAGACCTCCATGCCTTTTCCCGTATATAAATGTTAAAGATCACACCTAAAGAGTTGACATCCTGGATGCTTATTACGGGAAAATAGATGATGATTTCGTACTACAAGATGATAATGTGACACCACACAAGGCTCACATTATTGATGCTTATCTTGAATAGGCAACCATTAAGCGCATGCTGAGGCTAGCTCGACTACTGACATGCTGTCAAGTTTGATAATTTTTGATATTTTATAGACATTCTCGACGATGTTGTATCCATGCCAGGTGCATCTTTAGCATCCAAATACCCAAACGGAATCGACGAAACAAAAATTGTACGTAACTGGTTGTTACATTCATATATAGGACGATAAACACATTTCACAATTTTAGCCACCCGGCTATCTTTTTCAGTTACAAGAGAGAAACGAAAATGCATCGAATTTTCTGTTTGTTGTCTTCCATTTTTGAAACCTTGTACTCATAACTGAATTAATCAAATAAAAAACCGCAAGAGGATATTTTAGTGTCAAATGTCACCTTTCCAACGAGCATAAATCTGAAATTGTTTGATAGATACCTCACGAGATAGCGATCACTACAGACGTCTACCGAAAAAATAATGGATAACTTTTTCCCCAACCTAATATATATCACGGCAGCAGCCGTTAATATCTGAATTTTAAACTTTTAAAATTGCTTTCATTGATATTGAAAGTCATTAATTATTCTCTTTTAAAAACTTCTTTATTTTCAATTATTTTTTGAGCTTCTAAAGTGATTTCAATTGTATGATAGAAAACTAATTTAGCTTGTAATATTTTTTTCACAAAAACTTGATAACTTATCCATGAATAAATAACCCACGTGGCATTAAATTCATCATAGATTTTAAACACATTCTGAATAGTTAAATTTAATTTGAAATACGCAGTTTTGGATATTTTTGAAAAAGTTTAGCCCGAAATAGTTCTACATATTTGTTCTCTTGAAATAAAAATTTATGCGTATTAATATCTGTAAATACAGTGGCACAAACAATTGAAGATACACCTTACTTTTACTTTATAAAGCCTACTTTCAATTGAAATAACACATTAACTAAAAGAGCAAACGTAATTTTGTTCTTAGACATAAAAAAAGGTTTAATTATCATTAAAATTAAAGAAAAATCAATGACGAAATTCTAAAAGAAAAATTTTCAGAGGCATTTCAAATAAACATAAGCAAATTTATACCTAAAAAAATTGAGGATACACCAATGAAATTTTTGTTTAATTAGCACTAAATTTTTATTCTGCTTGCTACTATAATTATCTAAGTTTAGACAATGTTATTTTAAACTTTTTGGGCTGTTATTTTTGTTTTTTGTGCAAATTTAAATGGAAAAGGGCTCCTCGGAGAGAGACCAGTGTTAATGTAAGAAAATTTAAATTAAGATTATTTAAGATAGAAAAATCTTATCGTGTAATAGCAGAAATTGTCGGTAGAAGCAACTCGTGTATCCAGAAAATCATTGGATGATTTAAAAGCGATGGATTAATTGAAAATAAAAGTGGGAGAGGGAGGCTAAGTATTCTGAGTGATGTAGCCAAAAGGAAAATGTTGAAAGATATCATGATTTATCCTAAACTAAGTGCAGTCAAACTAGCTGCAGAAACTTCTCGAATAATGGGTAGAAGTGTAAGTGGTGAAACCGAGAAATGTGATTAGACATGCTGGATATAACAGTCGAGTTGCTTGAAAGAAAATCAGAAAAAGCTTTTGGAGTTTGCAAAAACTCATCAATTGAAGACAGATAACTTTTGGAACAAAGTAATATTTAGTGATGAAAGTAAATTCAAAATTTTTGGAAGCTATTGTCATCAGAGAGTTTGGAGAAAGCCGTACACTGCTTTGGATCCAAAAAATTTACTTCCTACAGTTAAACATGGTGATGGTTTGGAGTTTTATGGCTTCAAATGGGGTAGGAAATTCAGTTTTTATAGATGGCATAATGGACCATAAGCTTTATATAAATATACTCCGCAACAATCTTAAGAAAAGTGCAAAAATATTGGGTTTGGATGGAAATTTTATATTCCGGCACTACAATGACCCCAAACATATGGCACATAATGTCAAAATATGGTATCTTTTTCATTGTAAACAGCAGTTGTGCACACCACCACAGTCCCCTGACAACAATGTCATAGAAAATTTGTGGGCCACACTCGAAACAGAGGTCCAAAAACACTAAATTAGGAACAAAGCCCATTTAAAGCAAGTGTTACAAGAAGAATGGGATAAAATATCTCCAGATACCACCAAAAATTGATCTAATCTGTACCAAGACGTTTGGAGGACATTATAAAAGACAAAGGACATGCAACCAAATATTAACACTGTGTTTGTATGTGATATATAACAAACATTTCAATGGTGTATCCTCAATTTTTTGAGGTAGAAATTTGCTTATGTTTATTTGAAATGCCTCTAAAAATTTTTCTTTTAGAATTTTGTCATTGATTTTTCTTTATTTTTATTGTTAATTAAATCTTTTGTTTTGTCTAAGAATAAAATTAAGTTTGTACTTCTAGTTAACGTGTTATTTCGATTGAAAGTAGGATTTATAAAGTAAAAGTAAAGTGTATCTTCAATTGTTTGTGCCACTGTATATCCTCTTACATGAATTTAAACGGTTCACGATAATTTTTCGAATCAAGAGGAGAAAGAAATGTTTTTCAACAAGAATGTTTTGTGTGTGATCCTAATCTGCTTACAAGTATTACAATTGCTTTGCTTCGCCATTTTGGGACACTATCGTTGTTTAATCGTTTAATTTTGAGAAACTTTTTTATGTAGCTGAATATGTTTTTAAAATTTTTATTTTCTCCATCGAAGTATTTAAAATTGTGAGCTTGATTTTGAGTTCACTTAAATGATTAATTTCGTAGATAATTAACATTAATTCAACCCATTACAATACTAATTTTTACTTTATCACCAATACTACTGTGTTTGAGAAACTAAATTTTTAAATTAGAAATAATAAAATTTTATTAATGGAGTGTTTGCTATAAACATCGAAGATTTTATGTACCAACATACTCCATTTTACGAATACTTACCTGATATGAAAGATACAGGTTATTTAGCCAATATCTTTGAAAAACTAAATACATTAAATAAGCAACTTTAAGAAGAAAATTAAACTCCTGTTCATGAAAAGCGAAGATATTTGATTTCAATACTCTTATTTAGTTATGTCAGAAATATGTTAACAACAAAAACGGAACAGTTTCCTTGGCTCCAAAAAATGTGAAGTAAATGGTATTGCTTTACTTGTTATTGTCGATCATCTGAAAATTCTATCGGTTGATTTAAAATAAGGATTTTCGGATTTAAAACAAATTGATTTTCCAACATGGATGATGCAGCCAATGTTAGTGAATTTGTCTGATATATTTAAGTATTCAGGATCAAGAAGAACTCTCAGAAATGCAGAATAATTAGTCAGTTAAAATTTTATTTGATATAAAAGGAGCGATGGCATGGCTTTGTGAGGAAACAGAAATCAAATATGAAAATTCAACCAAATGTGCAAGAAAATTGTTGTTACAGTTTCCGTCTTCATATTTAGCTGAATGTGGATTTAATGCTATAAATGATTTACTGGTATAAAAATAAATAAATAAAAAACATCGTCTGGATGTAACACAACGGGGAGACTTGAGACTGAAGCGAACCAAATTGGAACCTAACATAAGATCTCTCTACAGCAAGCATCAAGCGCAAGGATTAAAAATTTAAATTATTATAGAAAAATATTGATTAAAATTATTTCGAATTTAATTTTAGTTTTTCATTACGGTTGGAAAATTTACTTACTCTGTTTCCTTAAAAATTTCCTAGTGATTCCTTTCTTAAACCTATCATTTAAGTTTCTCAAGTGAAAAATTCAGTTTTATTATATTAAAAATTATGTATATGTTATACGGGGGTATATGCATTTTAGAAAGGCTTAGGTGGGGCATGGCACGAAAATCGTTGGGAAACACTGCTCTAGACCTACATGACATGGGATCCAACAGAAAATGATGTTATAACCCTTGCACGAATAATCAGAGAATATTTTCCTCTTCATACAGGCAATCAAAAAGTACCTATATTTTTCTAAACGTTA
>JAPDSC010106856.1:0-18156 GCA_026290005.1 Latrodectus geometricus
CAATAAAGCCAGAACTGATTGAAGATCAAGAGCATGTGGTCAAGAGCCAGATTTTAGAAACGAATAACGAGAAAATAGGTGCAAAGCAATGGGATTGTAGCAGAACACTCTTGCATTTTAAATATTCGTCATCGATTCACATAAAACAGCGTTATAAAAAGCCCAAATATTTAAACTATTTTACCGTTGCGATAATCTGAGAGACTGCAATATATGAAAAGCAGAATTAAACGCAAGAAAAAAAAACGTAAGCCAGAACTCAGCCATAACCAATGGACGTTTTGCGGAAAGACACCACTCTGTTGTAAACGGCGTCGAATGGTACTCGCAGACAATGGATGATGCGTTACAGACTGAATGTACAATGCTATGATTCGTGATGTGCCCGAGCGATCCGAGACTGCAATACTCACAATTTACCGTCATCAAGTGCAATGGTGCACTTATTGGGATACGATAGCTCCATCTTACCTTGTTGCATCCAATGATCACATATCCGCATTACAGTTGTTTGGTTTCTGCCAACACGGCAACAGATTTTCTGAAAGGTAATCCCCAATCTGCTATTTATCTTTCAAATCAACTTTTCATGATACCTATTCTAAAAACTACTTCATTGATTGCAAGACTAGCAACGTCAAGGAAACAGAAATGAAGTGCGCACCAGGCATAACATTCAATTGTGTAGTTGAATACGAAAGCACAATAATTGACTAATATGAAGGGAGAAAACGTATAAGTAAAATGTGGAAAAATATTGAAAAGTAAAACTTTCAAGCTCATTTTGTTAGATGATGTTTACAAATCATATTGAAAATCATCAGCAGGTTTAAAGGATATAGAAATTATTAGAAATATATTTTGTGAGACTATGTTCATCGAAACATTTCGATTATTCAATATATTCGAAAATTCAAATTATTATATAAAATATGTTTGAAATATTCAAATTATTCAATTTGATAATAATTAAATCCGCTTGTGAAGAAAGAAGAAATTTAAATAAACTAGCTGTAGAATAATACTTGTAAAATATGGATAGAAATTCTACCAAAATTCTATAATCTGATTGAATATATTAATAAAGATGAAAAATTGTATCTTGTGGCTGATGTTCTTTCAAACTGTATCTTTTCGTGTATTCTGTTTGAAAGAACGGATTTCAATTCCCCATATGGATGACTTACTTAATCCATGGAATAAAAACACTGATTTTATGTGTCAGTAATGCTTTTTATGTACTGAAAACAGAAATTTACAACTGACAAAAAGAATAATCAAAGGCAGATAAAAATCAGGGAACGCAAATCGTATAGGTACTTATTTATGGTATAAAGTTGTATATTAAATTCTATTGAAGGTCGAAAGAAAGTAAATCATTCTGTTATAGCTTGTTCCGAAACATTTCTGTATCAGACGATAAATTTGAGAAAGATATCATCATTTTACAATAATACCACTAGTTAGATATTCACATCAAGTAATAAGCAAACAATTCTATTATCCCTCAACCTCAGATATTTCGCAGAAATGATTTTGCATATTTTTATCCATTATTTCATGTATGTATACTTTAGATGATGAGTGTTTCCCCAGAACTGTTAACCCTCTTGAAAATATATACTTTTATCCAAGTAAATATGAATTCTATTGCACACATATCAATTGATTTGTGTTGAATGTATGATACTGAAAGCTTGATAATTTTAATTCGTAAAAGCGTCAAAGCAACTGTCTAAACAGTGGTGTTAATTGAAAAATGGATAAACAAAATTATCATTCAAAATGATTAAAAAATCATACTTCTTGCGATTCTTAACCAATTTTATGATAGAACGTAAATATTTAACTAATGCAGTTGCTAGCGATTTCTTTTCCTTTTTGCTTTCGGCATGCAACTTGTAAGAGACCTAGTATTTGGGTCTTCTTTTTGTACACAATTTTTTTATAAAATGTCGTAGCTAATACTGTGTTTTTCCAGTTGCATATATAAGAGTGGAACTAAAATAAGATAAAATTAAACTTCTTTTATAATGAAATGATTCTTGGTAAGCCTTAAGTAGCTTTTCAAGGATGAAGCCATTAGTTAGAAATCGATTTCAGAACTGAATTACTATTTAACAGGTTGAAATTTAGATATTTAACAACTTTATATTGTAAGTTACCTATTTTTAAGCAGCCTCTTGTTCAATACCAAACTCCTTTATTGATTTGAGATAGCACAATTTTGTTTATTTAATCTCACACCGAAAAGGACACTTTGAAAATGTAACTCTAAACTACCTTCATATAATCAATTCGAGTTCATCAATATTACATAATTCTGTTGCATATAACTTTATCTATTTCAAAAATATTTACAATTTAAAGTAGGTGAAATTTGTTTTATCTAATATATCTTGATTTATCTGTTTATGATTTAGGTAAACGTTCATAATGATTGGTTGTCTTTATTCCTGATCATAAATATTTGTGTATTTAACATTGTATATACTATAAGTTATTTTATAATTATAATAATACTATAAGTTATTATTATAATTATAAATTGAAGCTTCTAATGATTTATCCATTATTTCATGTATTTATACTTTAGATGATGAGTGTTTCCCCAGAACTGTTAATTCTTTTGAAAATATATAATAAGTTTGAAACGAATACACGTAACCTGTAGATTTTAAGAAAAATCAAAATTTTAATATGAGTTAAGTTTTTAAAATATAGTCTAAAACTTATTTTGGAAATTTTTATCTCTTCTTTCATATTTATTACAACTTAAAATATAAATTTTGAAACAAGTACATAAATAGGATAGAAAATTATTTAATATATTGCAATTTACGTAGAGGGTATATAAGGAACTTTAACTTCTTCACTTTTTAAAACTTTTTTATTGTATTATTTGCGCCAAATTGGATATGAAGATAGTTGTCACTTGTAAAATGTCTGTGTTTTTAGTGGGATATTTTATCATTGCTGATTATACACTTGTGGAAAGAAATTTGACAATGCAGTTGTACTATGCAATTTTAATATACATACGAATAGTACATTATTATAAATTTTAATTAATCCAATGGTAATAAATATTAAGAGATGCATGTTGTTTAAAATAAGGATTTTCGAATGAAATAGAGGCCTTTTTGTAGCATCCTAATACATGTCAGTTTACACACATCTCCTCGAGTCCAACCATGAAAAGTAAAAAATGGGATGGAAAAAGAACTTTACTATTACTGGATCAAGTTTTAACATCTTAAAAGCTAAATCTGTAGCAAAATTGAATGCAAAATCAAGAAGTATCTTTCTCAAGTGTCAATAATTATGTTTAGAAAGCATCTTCTGAAATAAAATATATTAACGGCAGTAAAGCAATTTAAAAGCTGTTTGTCACACATGTAAATCATAATAATCGTCTCTAGTGGCATCACACTAACAAATCTGATCAATTGATAAGTTATAAAAATAATGTAGTCAGACGAATAATTTTCCACACGTTTCTTCAGAACAAAATGACTGAATGTTGGAGGACATCTACATACGTAAATGAGCATGATTTTTTTTAACTGCTAATCATAGAGGCAGATCTATCTTGATATAGAAAGCCCTTTTATGATTGTCTGCTGGAAAAGACATAACCCCAAATGTCGAAAATTATATAGAAATTTTAGTTGTCCTGTAATGCAAACATTGTTTCCTGTTGGAGATGTAAATTTCCCGAATGATAGTAATCCAGTGTTTTAAGGCATCCTTTGAAGAATGGTACGATATTCCTCTAAGCATTTTAGAACTTGGTTGGAACGATTTCTAATTAAAGCTTAGCTTATCATTGTTCACAAAATTCTAAGAAAATATTTATGTAATGTGGAGTGCCAGTTCTTACACATATAATCTTAATGTGCTTACATATAAGAAAAACAAAATCTCGATAACTTTCATTAAACATGGAAGAAAATATTCTGCTTGTAATTAATTCTTTACTTTTCTTGCGAAATTAGATGTTTCTTCATATATGCTAGGAATTCATTTGTTATTTTCTATAACAATCTCTAATACGAATATTGTCAATATGATATAATGGATCACATTAATCAACCATGTACAGCCGCAATATAAGCTCAAAAATAAAATAATCGATTTCTTTGGAGTAATACTATTGTATAATATCAGCAGTGTGTGTTTGAGTTATTTCGATTGAAAAAATGAAGAATAATAAATACAAGTATAAAATTTCTCATAGTTATCGTTAGCCATTTAAATTCCTGTAGTTTACAAATGTATCTAAGAAAAGTACGAGCTCAATGTAGGAATGAGCGTTTTGCAACTTCTTCCCATCTGCGTGCTGACCGAATCGTAATGCGAGTTGGAAATAACAAGTTCTCCGATTCAGTATTGAAACCGGCAATCGCAATATTTGATAAACAGTGCCTAATAATAATTAGAGAATGTTTGAGAAATAATACGTAACTGAGCAATGTAGTTGTAATGGACCCCTCTTCCCTCTTTCAATGGTTTTCAAATGATTTGATATGTTACTGTTTTAAAAAATATATAAAGAAAGTTAATTATCTTGAATGAGAATTCAAAACTGATTGATTTTTATAAGCACCCATATAAAATTAAAAAAAGGCTACAGAATACAATTTGTAAAATCCTTATTCTAATTTGCACCAGTAATTAAATACAGATGAAGGAAATCATTAACCGTTTGAGTGCGGTGAAACGATATCGCGCTTCGCTTGTTATGCACCAAAAATGCGGAGAAGTGCGATAGCGCTTCTCTTGTTTTGTTAATTAAATTACTGCGCATTTCATTCCGCACCTTTAGCATATATATAAGAAAACTTTCCAGCACTCAAACATTTAAAATAAGTTATTTGACTTTTAAAGAAATCTGCTCTGGAATATCGAAAAGCATTCGTTCGCAGTCATATTTTTCATTATTTCTATTTAATGATTAAAATATATAAATTTTAGATTATAAAAAGATTTAGCACAGGATAAAAATTTTTACAATTTATGTTTTCACAGAATTGTTTAAAAATTTAAATAATTTTCATCATTTCAATGTACGTTTTAAATATTTCATAATCATTGGTTAGAAAAAAATTGATTGCATTACATTTTTTAAGAAAAGTGCAGATTCTCTCGATATGATAATATCCATTGTATCTTCCTAATTAATTATTTTCTTTTAAGGCAACATAATTTTAGCTGTAATAAATTTAATTTATTTAAACAAGTCACAAACACGTTATTATACATAATGCTTATACCTAATTATACAATGTATGGAATAGTTGTAATGTATTAATTCCAGAAAACTAAAAATTAATATATTAATAAATTTGCAAAACTTTGTATTTACTCTTAAAAATGTATGCCTAATATTGCATTTCAAAATATATATATTTGTTAATTTTAAAATATGTCTTCTCCATGATATTATCTGCAGTAGAAACGCAACATATTATACAATGCTGAATGAAATATTGTATTAAATTTCTATTATATGGAATTAATAAGACAAAATTAAATTCAGATTATATGTGATTTTATTTCCTTAGTTATGAACTGCTGATAAATATTGATACTTGAACTATAACGAAAACAAAAACTATAATGAATCCAATCACATTTTTACTATAAAAAAAATAGTTGCTTGACCAATGTAATTTCCTATAAAAAATTGTATTAAGACAGAGAGAAAACTCTGTTTGTGGTATTTATAACTTTTGCAGTTTTACCAATTCACCCTCATGACTGAAACGAATTGTTACAAACAAACGTTTTTCAATGCATGTGTGTCTATATGAAGGATAAAGCATCTTACTCGTGAAATTACCAAGAATTTCGGGACTGATACTTTATATCGCATTTTTTAACCCACCATAAAATTTATTTCTATTAAAATTAACTGGTAGGAACCTAAGAGAAAAAAAATAGTAACAAAAACTGAATTTGCTCATTTGTAAGAATGAGAATAATATTTCATGCTCATTCTTACAAATGAGCATAAAATAATTTTAAGGCGCTGATGCATTATGAAAAATGCCTCAATATTGAATAATCCAGAACTATACCCATTCCCCAAAACGCATGTTTCCATTATTTTCTCATAGGGTTAAAAACTATTTCTAATAATAAAATATTTAATACATCAAGAAAGTTTTCCATTAATTATATTACAGAGCCTTTACATTAAGGATCATTTACCGAAATTAGAGAGAGAGGAAATTACTGTATTGTATATATTTCTACTATTGAATAAGAATAAAGTCAATATTTACAACAGCTTGATTACTTGCTGAATGGCAAAATATTCAAGCATTAATTACTAAATATACTGTATTAATGGTATATAAAAGTTAGGAATTTTCTCTTAAAACGCTGTTTAGCTATTAGAAAAGTACAGGGTTTTATTTTGATCGATAACTTTATTAATAGATTGGTATATTTTAATATATATTCATACTGTTTTGTGTACAGCTTAGCAGACTAAAGCACTTAACACTAAAACTACCGAAAGGGGTCATTTGACCCATTTTCCCATTAATTTTGCCGAATAAAAAAAAATCTCCGGTATGTTTAGTGTTAATAACTATTTTGAAGTTATTGTAAATTCCACTCTACTCTATTTTTCTAATCAACCTTTTGAGACCAATAAGATATATTTATCAATGAGGAACAAATACGAAGTATTCAAGATGAACATGTGAAAATTGGAAATGCAAAATGTTTTTGAAATATATAAATATATTTCCTCGAGGAATTAGTTTGAACTCATAACATTATATTAGGAAGATCCTTAAAAACACAAATAACTCATGGAGTGCCAACCAAAAAAACACAAATAACTCATTTTGACTGTTTAAAGATTAATTGATTTGACATTACATATTTAAAAGCCCAGAGATAGCTGTTGTAAAGTATCCTTAATTATCTACTCATTTGCCTTTCAAAAGGATTTTTCCGAACCAGGAGTCATGTTTTTTGTTTCATCTATATTTCATTGAATCATGCCAATAGTTATTTAGTAGACTATATTTCTGAGAATAGTATAAGAATTAATAAGAATGTGGATCAGACATTTTTTCATTCTGAAAGATTTGCTGCTATATTTATAAGTTAATTAAAATGCAAAAAATCTAATGTCAACAATATTCATACATTCAGAGGACAGTAGTTCTATGTAGAAAATGTGAATAGAAAGACTATCTACAATGATGTAATTTGCTAGAACAATAATTAAAATTGACGCATTTTTTTAAATACTGCGAGAATCGGCAAATTCTGAAAGAGAAATGAATCTCTAATTAAATGAATTTTCATCTCAAAATTAGTTGGAGAAATACAAATTCATAGATTCCCTGTCTTAAGAGTGAACAAAAATATACTATAATAAATATTGCTTGCCAAAATATTGATATAAAAGAGTTATTAGTAAACTTAAAAGTAATTATGTTGAGCCATGTCGACCCCAGCACGATGGTCAGCTGCACTAGAATACGCGGTTGAGGATCCATGGCTCGAATAATCAGATAAAGATGGCCTTATGATTCTCAACCGGATCAACTTAGGTCCGTTCGTTGCCCAGGAAAGAACATTTTGATGTTCTTCAAACCATTCTCTTACACTGCAAGCTATCTAATACCTCGCAATTGTCTGCTGGTAGATGGCATCATCCTGAAGAAAAACAATGTGCATATAGAGCTGGACATTATCCGCAACGACAAATATTCACTTGTATTGACTCATTGTGCCTTCTACAATGATAAGTGAGCCCAGAGATTGCCAGGAAAATATTGTCCAGACTATATTGCTTTTGCCTCTCGACCATGAGTGCATCTACAAAGCTGTCATTTACCTATGTCATCTGTGGGCTGTAGTGCGTCATGTTTGCCATGTCGCTGATTTTGACTAGTCCTATTTTTACACGCATGGTACATTTTTTCATCGGCATCACTCAAATATTTTACGAACAATCTCTTGCCTATTTCCATGAAGAGTCGGACAACACACAAATATTATACCATTACAAAACACTCATTCCCTGTGACGTAGCAAAGATATTTTACTTGTATTTGCATATTAAAGAAATATAAGGAAATTATGGTAGTCGTAAAGCCTTCTAAATATATATTTAATTCAGCATTTTTCAAAGAGAAAGTTTTCAAAGACTATAAATAAATCATTAATTGCATTTTAATCCTTGATTTCCTTTCAAAGTTTAAATTCTTTTTGTAGTAAACATAAATAGTTAGTACATAATGTGATTTAACTGTTGTAAAAAGAAAATGAAACTTAGAAAAGGAATAAATGTTATGTAATTAACAAGTCTTTAGTCATTTTTTGTATAAGAATAGTAGGTAATCTACAGTATAACGATGATACAAGTCATTTCATATAGCAGTTTCTTCTGATTAAGTATTATTTCAGAATAAATAGCTCATTTTCTACTTTAAAAGATTTGCTGTGAAAAAAGAATTCTTTATGCAGAACAACAGTCATTTCATTGTATAGATTCTTGTGATTAATAAACAGTTTTCGTGTGTATGCTGACTAATAGTTTATATCTTATTTTATTTGTCTCAGAAAACAAAAATTATGATAATAAATAGCCCATTTTCAACTTTAAAATTTGAAAATAAAAAAAACATAAGTAGAACAGTAATTCACGAAATGCAATGCAGATCATGCATTAAAAATTGTTCCTTCGATTCTTCTGCTCATGAAACTTTTTCGGCAAAAAAAGGGATTGTATATGAAATAGTGTTGGTTAATTTTAATCTGCAAAAATAATGTATGTAGATTTTGTAAAATAAATAATCATAAATTATTATGCATAGATTAATCTTCACTGTTATATTTTTCTATCTGTAAAAGGATCACTTTAGTATGAAAGAAACTTCTAAAAAGAAATATTTTCTAGAAAATAGTTAGTCAAAAATGAGTCATGTTTCCAAAAATATTTCATATTTATATTCGCATCTAAATATTGCCAGTGAAATTTTAGAAGAGATATCCAGATATTCTAATATCTCTTAAATATAAATCATTGAACATACAAAGATTTGAGGAAAATTATCAAGAACTGTATATTTATTTCATGAATGATCTCGGCTAATTAAAATTCTGATTTGAAGTTCTGAATTCACTGATATTAATAGATGAATTTTCAATGCTTTTATATACTTTGTTACTTAACATAAAACATCTATTAACGCTAGCATAAATTTGTCATCATTATATTACCTATCACAAAAATTTATTATTCTTATTTCTATTTTAAAAAAAATATGCAGTTCTTGTTTCAAGAAATAAAATATTGATTTAAGGATTGACATATTTTTAACTTAAGTAAGAAAAATATACCGATAAATGTGTTAATCTAATTTTCTAACGGTAACCAAAATCTCCTCACGTGACACGAATGTCACGATGTGTGTGTGTAATAATAATAGTCTTTTTGTAACAATAAAACTTAGTCTTTTTAAAAGTTTGCAATTTTTCCCAAATTAAAAAACCTCACCATAAAATTATTTCATTAAAATGAAATAAGTATAATTTTCAGTAAAATGAAATGATTTTATATTGGTAATACAGTAACTATATTAATTTATATTTTTTTCATTATTTTCAGTATATTATTTAATGAATTCGCATTTTTAATGTGTAATTTAGAATATGTAAAACGAAGGAATGTTTTAAATTTGGTACAAATATTGATAATTTCCTAAATTATCTTTTTTGATAATTATGAAGAAAGATATTGATACTATTTTAAAAACAAGATATCCTTTGTTATGAAATAGTTTTCAAAAATATATCGGTATTTAAAATTAATATATCAGTATAAGTAGCGCTGCATATTTCCACAATAACAAATAAAATATTTTGAAAGCAATTAGATTACTTTCAAAATATGATTCAATCATTCTGAAATTTTGCATACAAATATCTATATGCAAAGTAATTAAATCATTAAATCAATGAACTTTAATGTTGGTCACAGAAAGAATTTCTGTTACCCAACTTTGATGGTATGAAACGGTTACAACTGCAGAAAGTTAACTTTTTCCATTGTCTTACATACACAATGAACTTTTTGTATTAGACAACTACTATTTAACAAAATAAAATATTCTTTAATTCTAATCAATTATTATTTTTCAGATATCACTCAGATAAAATAAAGAGATGATGTTCTCTGATGATTTAACTGTCCACATTTTAAATACCTAATTGTTCAGAGTGAATCATACATATTTTATACACTCGCAACATACGAATATTTGGTGAAGTGAGTGGTTTTGGGCAAATTTATTGCGAATACTCGGGCCATCACTATCACCTCTCACATTTCTGCCAAAATTATTAGGATCAGTGACTTTCCTCGTGACTCACTTATAATCACGAAATCAATAATTCACTTTCTTCTCGGCATGATGTTTACAACATTCCTAAAACATACCTTATCTTTCACGTCATCCAAGAAGTTTAATGTCAAACGGTGACCATGATCGTAATATCTTGGCAATTCATTGTGTACCTATGTCTATCTATTTATTTATTTTACGATCATTTATCATATAATTAGATAATTTAAAATTACCTAATGAGATAATAGTTTCTAAAAATTTAAATATGTTAAACATGTTTGTACCTTTATAACTGCAATCATTTCTAAAATTAACTTTACGCTTTAAAATATTCAATGTGGTTTGTGTATTTTATACATGACATGATGCATTTAACTTGCAATTAACTCAAATTGCTAATACGTAGAAAGTGAACAAGAGTAGTGTTAGGTACTCTTGTGTGTACCTAACACTATTCTTGTCCACTTTCTCCTCATGGGGATATAAATAAATTTTGAGTAATGAGAGTAAATGGACAAGAGTACTGTTTAGTACTCTTGACAGCTTTCTCCTTACGATATTGTAAATAAATTTACTTATATTTTCTAAAATTAATTATTTGGAAAACATGAAATACTATAAAAGTATCAAGACTTTAAAGTAAAATAAATGTTAAATTATGTCCAGTTATTTTTAATAAACAAATATTTGACTAAACCCTTTTTACATCCATATAGGAGGTATTTTATCTTAGAGACTATGTTTTCAATTGTGTTCAGCAAGCTAATATTCTCTTAAAGAATGCTGTGTAAACGTTTATTATAAATTGTATGCTTGCGTTAAATAGTCTACTTTCACATAAAAAATATAATTATTTCCTATTAAGCTATTTAAATCTCTGATATAAATGAAATTATTATCATAAGTTATAATGATATGTTAAACAAAGATGATAAATCTATGTATAGAATTTACTGCAAAATTTCCTCGGAGTGGGTGTTAATTTTTCTAGATGTTACCAAGTAAAATGTTGTTATGCAGTGTTTAATATTAGGTATTTTAATCAAATGAATATGATTTTTATAATTATTCTCAAAACATTATTTATAAATAGTTTTTAAAGGTATTTTTCGAAGATTCGGCATTACAATGAATTATATATTCATTGTTTCTTATAAATTTAAATGCAAAATTTATTAACATGATCCTATTTATTGAATTTCTCATAATACTTTAGTGATTTATTAAAAACATTGAAATTCGTTTTCAATTACTTTTCCTTAATTTTCTTAGTAGCGAATATATTTGCAAGAATTTAAACTTAAATACCAGTTATTTCTAAATACACTTACATAAAAGCCAATGAATTAAGTATATTACTTGCTTTAAGTTCTGAATTTTCTAATTGCAAAATACTCAACATTCTAAACATTACTTAATTTATTCATTAAATCTTATAAACTTATTTGCAGTTATCTGAATGAGAAACATTAGAATATGCTTCAATGATATTTTTAGTAAGTCAATTAATTTTTAAAACGTTAGTTAAAAAACTTTTTAAAGTTTTTTACTCTGTATTCATTATCATGATTCATAGATTATTCAAATGAGACTTTTATTACACTTCATTAAAAGTTGGAAGAAACTTATTTGGAAAACCTTTGATAATCTAAATCGAAAAACATAGAATGCATTGAAAATAATTTACTTAGAGTGAATTTTGAGAGTTAAATAATTTATTAAACTTTCCAGAAAATGCATTTTAGAAAATATTTGGAATTAATCATTATAAATGCTAATTAAGAAATTAAAAGAATATAACTAAGATAGTGAATTATTGAAAATTAATTTAAAATTCAGTGCAAATTTTAATACGCATTTTAACTGTTATTTATTCACTGATAACAAAATTTTCATAATAAAATAAAAATAGTACAAACAAATATTAAAATAACATAAAAAATAAGTATGTAAAAATGTGTTTTAAAAAGCTTATAATAATTATGTATAACTAAGTGGATATATTTTATATTAAGCTTTAATTTTTAAAAGATATAAATATCAAAAACAATTTAGTTACATAAGATTATGTACAAATTATATGAAAATCGTTCCCACAAACGTAAGAGGACTTTTTTTGTATAAATAATTAATAATTAAGAAATTTATTTAAAAATAATGTAAATACATCTTTGATTCATTGGGGCTTTCCGTTTATAAGAGTAATTAAATATTTCGTACTGACTCCACTAAATTATTAGATATGCGTACTGTGTTTATGATGTATTTAATCTATAATTTCCATAGGTTTTATTTTTTTGTTTGATAAAATATAAAATAATAAAATAGAAAAGATTTACATTGATATGCATAAAATTTTATATTTTTAGTATACAATATATTTTTTATATTCTTGATACAAAATATATATATATTATTTAAATAGATACTAAATAATATATATTTTATATCTATTTAAGTATTACATTTTTTTTTAAAATGCCTATTGCTTATTTATGAAATGCTTACACAAATATTTTTTTTTAAAATAACTAAAAAATTTCAATATGTTTCTAAATACGAAGGAGATACTCAAAAGTTGCTTATTTGATGCCACATTAAATAAACTAAAAACTGAATAATAATATTTCCCGAAAAAAGACAATTTACACAAAGAGAATCAAATCTAGAAATTTTCTGAGCATCTTCTCTGATAATTATGATAACAAAGAAATAAAAGACAATGTTTAGTTGTTCAACAGTAGCTTGGTTTCAGTATGTAACTTTCAAGTGGTCTCAAAATACATTCCAATAATCTATTATTTTTAATTGACATAGTACAAAAATACATATGCTATCAATGAATATTTTAACTCAAGTGTTCATGGTGATATTTTTTTGATTCTCTTGGACAAATCGAAAATGTACTGCTGATTGTAGAAAACAATTACGCAGGAATTTCATAAAAATAATCATTTTTTGAGCTATTATTCTATGAAACTTGACTTTTATTTGACATTGCAAATTTTTGTCATAACTTGAATCCACACTTTATCATTAAATTTGTAATCATTAAACAGGTTGATATCAATGCAATGAAAACGTCTTATATTTATATTGAATTCTCTATTAATATAGCGTAAAATTGCCTTTTGCATGACATTTCCTCAGCGTGTGTGGACCCGGTGGCGCAACGGTAGCGCGTCTAACTCCAGATCAGAAGGTTGCGTGTTCAAATCACGTCCGGCTCATGTTCGTTTTAGCTTTGAATTTGATTATCTGAAGCGTTACAGAACAGAAGTGTAACGATAGTATATGCGGACAAACTAATCCGTCAATCTATTCGCTATTTGGAATCACTGAAATTATACATAAACTCTATAATATATTTTATATTAGTAAATATAAAAAAAAAGAATACGTTAAAAAAAAGGAAATGGGGGAGTTTGGAATAAACTAGTAGCAAGATTTTTATATAACAAAAAAATATAATTGTTTTAAAATACGTTATTTATATTATTGTTTACAAAACTTGCATCAAAAGTAAACTGCAAATATACAGTGGCTTAAATATAGTTTTTAATTGTATTCCTGTACTCTGATAAGATCTCTGCCTCGATAACTTAATATGAACAATAAATTATGCTGAATTTATTGTTAATTGAAAATCATCTCACTTATTATTACTCGGAAAGCACATTTCGAATACGCGCTTTCAGTTCAAAAATTTTATATATAAAATATGATTAGATATTCATATTATGTTGTAGTTAAATGGGTCACTAGGATTGAATCAAAAGTGTTGTAATTGTTTTATCGAAACTAATAATTATTCAAAATAAATGACAGTATTTTAACCCTAAAACCTTCAGAAATGACACAATGGATATCATCATATCAAAAGAATCTGCTGTCTTCCTAAAAAAATGTAATGCAGTCAATTTTTTTCTTATCACTGATAATAAAATATTCAAAACATACATTTCAAACTTGAAAAATATTTAAATTTTCAAACAATTCTGTAAAAATAAAATTAAATTTTCATCCTATTCAAAATTGTTTTCATTAACTTTTATTTAAGTCTAAAATTTATTTATTTTAATCATTAAAATATAATTAACGAAGAATGATTGTGATTGAGTGATTTTTGATCTTCTAGAAAACATTTCTTTAAATCTTTTTTTCTTTTTCTTTTATTAAAAGTAACGCGTGTAATTATAAATAATATTTTGGGTTAAAAGGAAACTTAAAATGAATAAACATATGTTGAATATATATATATGGCTATAAAATTTTAAATTTAACTAAAAATTCATTTTATCAATTTAAATCAAATTTTATCAATTAAATTTACGTTTTATTTATGTATTCTTTATTTAAAACGAGGAATTTATTACGGTAACATGGTATTATTTCCTCATTACAAATTAAATCTGCATCAGTTGAAATTAACTTTGAGCGCATATTCATTATTAATAATCATTTAAAACTTGTCTATTTATAAACACTAATAATTTATAACACTTCAATATTCTCTTTCATTTCTGTCCTTTATTTATTTTAACAAAAGGAATAATATCAGATATTTTGACTGTTCAAGTAGTCCTGTAATTTTAAAATTTCAGTAATTAAATGTGTACGTGAGTATTATTTATAAATTTCACTCTGCTTAGTTAACAATTATAGCATGTTTTAAGCAAACTGTTACAAATGAGTGCTAACTATTTTTATGTGACATTTTGCTTTACTTTTATTTGACATGATTATCAAAAATATATTTTCCCCGCTTTTAATATTTGCATATATAATTGCTATTATTATAAAATATTCAAACAATATAAACATATTTTATGTATCTATTAATTAATTTACAACATTACAATAAATTAACTGCATATAGTAGGGCAAATCTAACATTGCTGAAATTTATATGCGAACTATTGAAATTGCATCTTTCTCGTAAATAAGGTTTTAGAAATGCTCTTGAATTACAGTGAGCACCTCTTCCCTGTTTAGCTTCCAAAGGAAATACTGAGCTTCGACTATTTGATCCAAATCCTAAGGGACAAACTAAATCCACATAATAATTATAAAGGCCTCCGACCGGAAAGTCAAAATTACATGCTCTTTAATGAGTATGCTGTCTCGTAATGATATTCCAGGAATAATAAGCAATTATGTTGCATGTTTAAGCACATGTTTTGGGATATATGAATAAAATTGGGTATAAATTTTAAATACATATATTTAAACACATATACCTTGATGAATTCTTTTGTCAGAAATGTTTAGGTTAATTGTTAATAATATATACAATTCTTATTATGTACGTGGTTTTTCAATAGTAAAATGATACCTTAATATTTGCACTTAACTAGAAAATTAAATTGGGCATTTTTTTGGATAAAAAACAACAGAAAATGATGGCTATGAATAAAATTTTATTTGAAATTACCTACATGATGGAACTTTTAAAATAAGTGACGATTTTTAATTTTTCGAAGATAGTTGCACCAAAAGTTATAGATAGTTCCTCCCTATATATTTATACAAAGGAATTTGTTTGGAAAATTTAATTATATAATTGTCACATTATTTTGAGAAAAGTACTTAAACTTTAATATTAATGCTTTCATTTCATGCATATAAGTGAGAAATTTTAAATATAATTGTTACAAAGAAATATAAGGTATTTCATTAATTACTGTTTAGCATGGTTATTGATATGTTTATCAAAGAGCTATTGTGCTAAAACAAGCAATTGTTTAACCCATCTCAATATGTAGAAGAATTAAGGAAGAGAAATAAAATCACTAATAAATCTTTTAGACCATTATTTTATAATTTTTCTTATTCTGCATTTATAGATGTTTTGTTTTTTATTTTCTTCAAACTTAAATTTACTTGTACAATGTTGATACAGTTTTTTAAAAATCAATCATAAGCAATTTTCTTGGAAGTCCTGCTCTGGATAATAATGGCTTAGAAATAAATTTAGTTAAGAAAAATCAATTCTTAAAAATTATTCTTCCTTCTTACGTATTTCCTTAATGAAAGCAATTATAATTATTTTGTTATCTTTCTTTTCGAGAGAAATACCTATCAGACCTACAATAATTTTCTTTTAAAAACAATTAAATATGGAAAACAATTTTCTCATAGTTATTTGTTATTGCTTTTTACACACAATCGGTGATTTAATTTCTTCATCAGAATTTTAAATACACATAAAACTATTATTTTAATGAGGATGAAAAGCTTTGGATTGAATATTTCTTTAAAAGGTAAAATTCGCGCAACTACTTATTCCACTGTAAAATGACAGCCATTTTTAGCTCTATTATTAAAAATTTTTATTTATTTATAATTTTCATGAAAATTTTTTCATCTTTCCATTTATTCAAAATTATGGAGATCGGATAGTATTGAGCAAGTGTAATTACCATTTAATACTGCTTCCATTTGTATCTTTGTTAGTAAGATTTTTAGTGAGATTAACAATAAAAATGCTTTATAATGAGTTAGTTGCCCCACTACAGCGCATCATGAAGAAGGAAGTGTCCATTAGTTGGCGGTAGGAAATAGGTTCACTACTAACTGTCTAAAGTTTTAAATGAAGTATGCAGCAATGTGCCAGTTTATTCCTTTTAAAAAAATGCTGTTTTCAAACTAAGATATTCCGCTTAGTGATCAAATCTTCACATAATATATAATATGTATATAGGAACACTAACATGACCTTGTACAGTATAGAATAAAATAAATTGCACATAAAAATGTATTTGGAAAAAAACTAAAAATAGTGTTATCTCGTCAGCAATAACTAGACAATAACCACTTTATAAGAAAAGTTTGATTACTGATAATCTTTAAATTAAATATAAGCTTAATTTCGATTGATATTTAAACTAATATGATCTTTGACAAAAAAATTGTCTTGAAAATGAAAGTTAGTGCATTTTAATAACGAAGAATGGAATTTTATTTTAAAATCTATAGAGTTGTTGTATGACACTTGGGGCAATCAAGCCCATCCGTCAGGGACAGAGCTAATGAAGTCAGACAGTGCGCATTCTGTTTTTGAACAGGGTGAAAGTAAGATTTTGGCTCATAGATGGCAGCACCATCTGCGTCTTCCAATTTAGAGATAGGAAGGCAAAGAAGACCCAAGGCCTGGCTTCTAACACCCCCAGAGGTATTAAGTTAGAATGGGAACATAGAGGAAATTACAACCACGATATATTTTAAGTGCCTCAGTCGCCATTTTAATGAACAAAATGGATCTTCGGATAAGCCGGGATTCAAACTCACCACCTTAAGGTAATGAGAACTACGCCCTAATCAACCACACCACCACAGTCCAATTTTAAAATCCAATTTTTATTATATATTCCCCCTTTACAATTAATTTTTACGAATATTTGACCAATCTAAGAAACACTAATAATTTACATCGCTTATTTAAGAGGTTTTATGAAGAAAGAATACATGCGTAATTAAAATTAAATTAATTGATTTTAACCATTGGTGTACAAGTAATTTGAAACTTTCCATAGTTTTAATCTTTCATTTTATTTCTGGAATGTGCAGAAAAAAATTCTTTTATAAGGTTGAACATATAATCGAAATTCTTACCTATTTTTAGATGTCATTAATTTCATAATATTTAGAATAATATATATAATATATAGAATTATATTATTCATTTAAATAGAAAAAATTATCAAATATTTTAAATTTAAAAACTAATTTTTAAATTCAATAGAATAAAGATAACAGTTTTACCATAACACGA
>JAPDSC010106860.1:0-26255 GCA_026290005.1 Latrodectus geometricus
AATAATGACACTTTTTGATTTTCTGAAAGAGCATAACATTCAAATTTAAAACAATTCCGAAAAAATCAGTTTTAAAATTTTCTTTTATTTCATTTCACAAGATTAATTATACAATATATATTCCAAGATTTAAAAGTAAAGATACAGTGCAATTAAATCTATGTAGCAAAAAGTAGTTCTAAAAACATAAACTGATAAAGCAAACCAAATTTTGTATGTAATAATTAGTTTCAAAACATGGCTTTAGATAGATAAATATGAAACCGGATGAGTGAGAGACCAAATAATATATGCCTTTGTTCATCGCAACATTTTACATTTAATCTAGCATCTTCCGCTATCGATTAGATTACCTAGGTATTTTTAGCAGTTCGTTTTTTGAAGGTATGGTATATTTTCATATTTTATTAAATATTTGGAAAGTAACAAGAAAGCTGGCTGGCAACGACAGAAACAAGTCATGGATGGAAGGAAATATTTTCTATCTAAAGAATTATACACTGGTAATATTTTGATTCTACCATTAAGCGTTATCATATTCATCTGCCAATTTTGATAATGACTTGAATAAGCAATTTTAGAGCCTTATAAGTAAATGACTGTAATCGACTGACATCTTGCTTCAGTTGTAACAATTGTTACTTATTTTAAAACGATGTTCCCCTCCTTAAAGATGCACCAGTTAAGAATAGATCACGTTTTTATATCTCATATTCCAAATGTTTTTAGTGAATGACTTATTTTATGGAAACTTTGTTCCGCCAGATTCTCCTAATGTTTTTTGGCGTTATGAATTACATAACATGTCCATTATTCGCATCGTCAGTGTTTTCCAAAGAAATATTTTCAGCGTTGCTTGTTTTATACTCTTCAATATATGCTAATCCTTGTTATTTTGGCTCAATGAATGAAACATCTAACTCTAAGTTTCTGAATCTTTCTTGTGGTTTTTAAACGATTATAAATAATTTTTTCTGATGTTTTTAATTGTTTGGAAAGTTCTTTTGTGGTTATCATGCATCTCTAATAAACATTGTTTTCCTTTCTTCTACAATCCAGTGGAGTTATTGTTACTTTCATGATCACAAACATCAAAAACATCATCTTTAAATGGTCTAATCCGATATTTTCATTTACTATTCATAAGAAAATAGAAGATTGCTGGACGAGTTTTTATTGTATTTGATGAAGTTTATGCCAAATATTGTGACAAAAAATGATTAAACATTTAACATATGCAATCATGGAAATCTTTGTTTTTACCAGCTTCTGAAATTGTTTGATAATCTTGAACTAACTCCTGTAGAATTAAAAATTTAATACACTGATTTGATTAAACTTTTTAGTAGACATCCTATAAAAACTATTTTATCCTTTTTTACAGCATACAAATTAAGTGCATAATATTGTACTAGATCTGTTAGCCTTAGTTGTGAAAAAGCTATACTTGATTATTACATTATAAAAAGCAATAAGCAAAATATTTGTCTTAAATTAAGGGTTGTAATTCAATAAATGTATCATAGGAGCAAAAATAGATTACCTGGTTTTAAATAAAAAACATTATTAGAATTTAAGATCCTATAAACACTTAATAATAAAATTATCAATTGCATTTTGCTTTTTATCGAATTTAGTAGTATGCATATTTTTAATAGTATGTATACACAAACAAGAATCTTCAATAAAGTAAAGAACTCTTATAATTTAAAGAGTACCTTTTTCGTGCAATGAACAATTTAAACATTTGTGAATCGATTTTAATATTCTATATATTTATATATTATAATTATATAACTTATTACCATCTTGTTTGTTAATGGTATAAACGGATTTTACTCAACGGAGACATTCAAAATTTGAAAAATACAAATTAGTCACACACAAATATTTATTATCTAAATTTATAAAATATTTCCAAATAAATAAAATACTAACAGTAAAATATTGCTTCAGCAATCAATTATATTCTACGATTATGATTTAATAAATTTAAATTGATATAAAATATAAATTTGATTATAATATTTGAATTGTATAAAATGTAAAATTCAAAAAGTAGAAGCGACATTTATTTTGTTATGAAAGAATAAAAATGTTAGCATTAATCATTGTATTTTCAAGTAATACAACAATAAAACGTTTAAGTGATATTCTCAGTTTTATTGTTTTTTTTTAAATGATTAAAAGTTGAAAATAAAAACGTCTTCTTTATGTCTTTCTTATAGACTTAAAGATAATTTTGAAGCTTTTTTCTGCAGATATATATTATCTATTTCTCACCAATTGCTATTGATATTAATAAAGATATTCAATTTTATTTTAATGGAAATCTATCCTTTTAAAGACATATTATTTTATTTTGCAAAATTAAATATCTGATTATCATTGTAGATTATTTGTGAAATTTTTGTTGCAATGATTATCCCTATTATTGATTTCAATAAAGTCTTCATGTTATGTATGTATATAGAATCCACGATTCTTTCTCGTTAAAGAAAAATAACAAGTGAGCTTACATATGATGTAAACCTTTTTTATTTATGGCGTAATTAATCACCTGTAAACGAGATGAGAATACTTATCTGGAAAACAAATGTCTTAAGTAAATATTCCCAAAAGGTTTGCAATCGATTTGTATTACCATTAACTCTGTAGACCATATAATTTTATCTTTTGAAAATTTCAAATATTTGTATAGGACATTGGTTTATTTTCTTTAATTTTAGGGTTTTACAATTGTTTATTCGATAAATAAAGTCGATTTAAACTTAGATGTTTTTTCTTATCTCTAAATTTGATAAACCTTTTGAAACCTTTTCAAAACTTATCTAACAATATTTTACGCATGAGCAGTTAATCAAGTATAATATGGTGTAAAGCTTAATTTCTTGAGAAATTCTTTTATCTATTTCATACACGTTTCTTTGTTTATCTCAATAAGGATTTATCGTTTTTCGTTTACTTGTATGACCCAAAAGAAGAGCCAGAAACCGTGAAGAGTGCTAAATAATAGAAACAAAAGAATTATTTAAAAGCAAACATTTTCATTACTATTAACACTATTTTAATATTTCGACATTGTTTCAAATATAACTTAAATAATCATTACATTTAGTGAATTCATGTATGTGCAAACGCACTGGAGAATAAAATGAGATAATTTAATAATATTGTAAAATAAAACAAATTCGAAAAAATATTTAATCATTAATATTGACACACATCACGTTAATAATTGTCTTCAATCTTAGTGCACAAAGTATCCTTTGATCATATTCTAAAAATTTCAACATATGAGAGAAGTATACATTAAATGTGTGTTTAAATCTTAAAAAACAAGAAAATATAAAAATGTTTTGAATTTTTTCAACTGAAGCAATGATTTATATTTTTCATGAATATTTTTGTACATTAACATTATTCTTCCGACGATTTTTTTCCTTTTCTTTCAATTTTCACACATGTTCTATTTTAAAAATGTCTTTTATGTTAATGTATATATACCTTAATGTTAATGTATATATAGTATGGTGCAAGGATACTCTAACAGTCAACAATTGTTCGTTTGATTTATTGTAGCGATTTTGAAGCTTTTGGGTTTAAAGAAAAATATGTCTTAGTTTCTCACGAAAAGTTTGAATTTATTCCTGACATTTCTGGGAAATGAACTTCACAAACAACAGATGTCAAAATGATTCGCAACTACAAATCAAGCAGTGATTGTCGGAATGTAGGTCAACTGATAGACTTAAAGACATCTCTTAAGACTTAAATTTTCAGCCTTAAAATATCTGTGAAAGAATCATGCCTTATCATATTTTTATTATTATATTATATGATTTATAAGGCAAAAATATGTATTATATTATACACATTTTTATCTTATCAATAACAAAAATATGTGAGCAGCTACAACACATGTCAGGAGTTTTTGTATAGGAGAACGCTTCCGTAGAGGAAAATTAAAAGCTGAGCAAAATCTGTAAGTTTTAGAAGTTCTTTGCCACGATGCTGATTGAATAGAATTTTTCACACAATCATAAAATATTTTTTACAACGCATTCTTGAATTTGAATAAATAATAAATTGTCAGCTATTAGTAATTAAAAAATAATTTAAAATTTTAATGTGTATTACGCCGGTTTATTTAACAGATATTTAAAAAGTGATCAATTTAGTTTTTAGTTTGATTAAAATTTTTCTATTTTCTACAAATACAGTTATCTTATTTTAAATATTAAGACATTATGAGATGCTAAATGTAACATTCTGTTACTAATAAAACTGTTGCTTTAATTTTTACCTTGCATTACTGAATCAAATTAATTATTTATGATTTTGTTTGAAACATTTACATACATATGTACCTATATACATGCATACATATATGTATGTATCTGTTAATTCTCTCTTAATTGTTGACATAGGTTACGCAATGAAATTCAAGTATGAAATACAATTTCTACATATTGGATTTACTACTTATCACGGAATAAGAATAATCATGAATTTATTTCTTTTAGTTAAGTATTATTTTGGGTAAAAGCGCTTCTAATTAACTAGATTTATTGGATAATAAGACTTACGAATAGCTTTTAATTAATTCCGTCTCTTTTACATACTGCAAACAAATATTCTTTCATGGTAAAAACTATATCTGGATTAAATTTTATCACTTATGAAACGAAAGTATTTTAACTTTATTGTATCTATGTAATTACTATAGAAAGTTGTGAATCACATATATTTATATTGTTTTAAATATCGTATAAAAATGTTTATAATAAGTATTAATTCAAGAATAAAACTCGTACAAATGAAAAGTATTAAGACGTCTTTTAAAAGGGAATATCAGATTAAAATTGAAAACATTAGGTATTAGTAAATTACTTGGATAAAAAAATCTGTGTAAAATTTATTAGATATACAATCTTTACATGAATTTTATGTATAAATTTAGAGAAAAGACAGACGTATTAGAATCGAAATCACATATGAAAATGTATTCTAGTGCTGGTTATCGCATTAATATGTTCTCTGAATTTCTTAAAAACTATTATTGTTTGCAATAAAATTCGGATTTTTTTCCGATATTCTAAGCTATATAGAGGTTAAATTGCAGGGTATTTTTTAATTGTATTCTAGCTTCAGTATAATTCAATAGTAAATATCCTATATTCTGTATTTAAAGATCCAAGATTTTTTTTTAATCGAGTGCCAGCTAGGGCTGTCATTATGGAGTGCGCTGCTCTACTTTTTCAACTGAACCGCAATTTGTTGTAGAGTCCGACCTCTTCAGTACTTACATGCCATTGGTACCCGTTTATAGGGTAGGCAACCATTTATACTGCATTTATACAAAAACAAAAGAGAGAGAGAAAGTACATCCATTCTCGAACCTTAATTCGAATCCAGTGGCCCACTAGATTCGAATTCTGCATACAGGCACGCTGACCACTAGACAGGGTGGGCGGCAAAGACTCGAGATAAAAACCTCAAACGATATCTCAATAGAAGTGAGGTCGAAAATCTAAATTGTTCCAAAAATTGGTTAAAATCTGGTCCTTCAATCTTATTTGAGATTGATCATTCATGGAAATGTTTTATTTTATTAAATATACTTATTTTTATGTGGAAACATAAGAAATATAGTGATCGATAGCACTGTTGAAGAAAGTATTAATAATCAGAGTTGTGTTCGCTGTTATTAAGAAACTAATCATGTTACAAGAAAACATTCTTAACATTATAATTAATCTGTTATTAGGGCTCTACAAAAATATTCCATACATTAGTGTTGTGTTGAGTTGTACATGAATTAGGATAGGAGTTCATGGAACCAAGCTACTTTTATCAGTTCAAAACTACTGGTTTTTAAGTTTCTGAGCCTAGAAACTCTTGATGATAGTCTGCCGCTAAAACCCATGTTTTTTAATATCTGTTTTTCTTGAGGGAATAGAGATACGATTTGGGATGAACATGTACTTAATTAACTGGTATTCCTCATGTTGTTGCTCTTCCATTATTGCAGACAAAGCTTGCCGCTTGTATTGCGAGTTGTTCACCAGCGCTTTTGACTCGAATAGCTTTGCTTTTTTTACTACCACGCTGTATGCAACTGATATTTTGTGGAATGACAGAATATTCAGACAAATGATAATATTAAGCAAATTAATAATTCAAAGCAGTTGGTACTACTTCTTTTTGCACCAGAGCTCATTTTGACTTATACGTCAGACTTTTATTTTACTAATTTTGAAATTAACTTCATAAATAGCTATGCTCCTGATATAAGTTGCTTTGCTTTGTTTTGTCACTGTTGAATGGATTTACTATAAAATAAGGAGTGTCTCCTGTTTTCCACGATTGAAAAATATGAATAAAAATGCGCATTTTTCCACTAAATTTTTTTCTAACTTAATAAAAGGAATCACTTTATTTTTTGTTTATTCTGTTGCATCCATTTTTATTTGCCTATTTCTGTTGGCTGACGATTTTAAATACATCTAATTGTTTCATAAGTGTAAACTAGTATTAAGTATTGGAGAAGATACTTGAACAGCGCATTTTCCTTCTAAGTTCTAAATTTGATGAAAAAGAGCAGTAGTTATGAATTTTGAAAGTATATCAGCACTTTCGCATGAGTGGACTATTTGTTTTCCTTTTTTGTTGTGTAAGCTATTTCCTTATCTCATCAAACTGTGATGCTAAATTATCTGTTCAATGAAATAATACATATTTTTTTGTCCTGTAATGAAGCGCTATTTTGATCAGGTTCACAAAATGATGTAAAAAGCAATAAAGGTTCATTTTGAATGTTTCTGAATGAGATTTGTACTTTTTATACTTGTAATGTTTCAGACCAATTATCCGATGCAAAGTGCACGTGTGTATATATACCAGGATCTTTTTACCTTTCACGAAATATTTTTTTAGAAATGTATCGCAGATCAAGAGGAAGATACTAATGTGAATAATTTCAACATCTTAAATGTTCAGTTTCCGGAATAAAGTATTCCGATTAACGGAGTGTTTTTACGCGTCACGTTGAAAGTCTTGTTTTTATTTCTTAACAAATTGGCAGGTGCATATTTGAAGTTTGATATCTAGGTTTAAAAACCTATATGAGCGGAAGCATTTTGATACATCATTAAAAATAATGGGCTTTTCACGGTTTTTAATGATGTATCAAAATGCGGAGAAAAGAATAAATTTTGAAGAATAAATTTGATTTTAAAGCCTTATTAAGCCAATAAAAGGAAATATATAACGTCTTATTTTATCTTTATTGTATAATATTATATCTTGCAATATCCGTATGTATAATCAAAACATGATGATTACCATATGTTTATGTAATAGTCGGGTGATGGCTGTGTAGTTAGCTTTCCTGACTCTTAAACTGTTGACCCAGGTTTGGGCATAGACGTTCCTTTCTCTTTCTGTGTTTTTTTTTTTTTTTTTTTGTCGTTTCTTCTGAGGTAATGAATGAAGGTGACAGCCTATAAAATTGTTTGTGGTGAAGTCATGTGGATTATGCTACTCACTTGCATGACGTTTTTCGCAGATGATACCGATAACGATAAATGAATAGCAGTTATGGTCCGTCTTGTGGGGAAGGGTTGAGCATCCAATGCATCCTGGTGACTAGGTGACCAGCAATATAACATTAAAATTTGTTAAAAATGTTAATGTTAAACATTAACATTTCATTAACACATTGTTAACAGGAATTAATATTGTTAATTCTCATTAACATTATCAAATGTTAACAAGAATTTAACATTAGTTAGAATTTAACATTTTTAACAAATGTTAAATTCTAACTATAACATTTGTTAAAAATGTTATAGCAATAAGTGCATAAAATAATTTCATAATTTTATACAAATACTTATTTAAAACTTTTGTACAAAATTTTATTTTAAAATTTAGTTTACAAAGTTTTTATTTAATATTTTTTCTATTTTTGTAATTATAACTATGATGTAAGAAATGCCTTATTAAATATTGACTATACAGTTGCTAACTTGTTGATTACTGATGACTGATTAAATTTATTTTAATAAATCACCAGTAATCTAGAAGTTAGTGATTGTTACTGTGTAATCGGGTAAGTTTAAACTTGCCACTTCATTTTTAGCATTTTATACATCATAAGAAATTTATTAATCCAAATAATTTACAAATAATTAATAATAATACAATTTAATTCATAAGGATTTTTCAGCTTAATGTATCTCACCATTTAGTTAACTTTTAAATTTAAGCTTATTTTGAATAAATACAGAATACTATTTATATGTCTTTGCAAACTGACTAAAATATAACTTTGCAATACTGTTTTTAAAAAAATTTTATGATTTGTGGAAAACATATCAGTATATGTAGCGTTATGTGAGTAGACATGAAAGATCTTAAAATTAAAGATTGTGAATATTGTTTTGACAAAAGATTTGCTATTTATCAGTCGGTCGCATTTATTAGTCTTCAAACTGCAGTCTTTTTCAAAGTACCAAAGTTTACTCGTAACATAAAACAATGCGAAAAAATAAAAATATGATGAAAATTAAGGAGTGGCATCATACTGATACATCATAAATCAAGACCTCATGCTGCTCACAAAACACAAACTTTATTTAAGAAATTCATGAATTAGGGTTTGTTTTGCCATCAGCTAATCAAACATAGTCATGAACGTAGCACAATTGCATTTTGCTATTTTTATTTTCTTGGACAAGTAAAGATTCATTTTGTCCAATCAGCATTTATGTGAATTGATGGTAAATAGGAACTAATTGTAGTGGACTGTTTAGGAGTATCTGTGGTAGATTTCTACTTTAAATCAGTGAAGAAAATATATTCCGAGAGTGTGGTTAATGTTTTAATTCATTTAGAAGTTACATAAAAAATGTGACATAATAGTTCATCTCTCCTTTATAAAAACTTTTTAATCAAGTATATTTTGCGTTTTGCTTAACATTATTTTATATAATTTGTTTGACTAAGAAAAACAAAAAAATTCAAACTGTTTACGAATTATTATATAGAAAATAGATGTAAGAAAATCAAAACTATAACTGTACGATGAAATTTAAAATTTGTCATTATGGAAAGTTTTATGTTTATACTTTAACGATAAATATTGTTTTAATAATTCAATAATTTTATAATACAAATATTTTTTTAAAACTACTCAAGAAAAAAATTACATTAATATTCAAAAGTAGGTAGAAATTTTTAGATCATAATAGCATCAATTTGTTTTATTACGCAATAAATACCAAAAAATTAATATAAATTTAGAATTGTTTATTTTCATGTTTTAGATGTTTTCATATGATGTTCAGTTTAAAAATATTCAAAGTTAATATATAATATACAATATATATTTGTGTCATTATTTATTTATATTTCCCTGATTTATATTCCTATCGAGAAGAATAAAACACATAGCTAAGGTTTTAAATCAAATTAAATACGAAGAATTCTCATTTTCAGTTTTTAATTCCAATGTTTCTCTATATTTGCACTGCCAAAACTGCTGTACGATTTCAATTAAAAATATTTCATTTTTATTTTTCGTTAATAATAATAAAATTTTTTAATATAATTAATTAAAGTGAAGTTTATAGTTTTTTCGATATTTTATTTGACTTTTTCAGCATATTCTTTGTTTATTTGGTTACTTGGTATTTTTTTTTTAATTTTTTTTTCGCAATTTATATTTGCTCGTTTTTAAGGCTGAAAAGCACCCCTAACTATTTTTCATTTTAATTAAATAATATTTTCCTTCATTATTTAGCTAAAGTTTAAAACATTACCTTTTTATTGGTTTAAAATTATTTATATACATTAAAATGTTAATATTCATAATTTTAATTTTGTTCATAATGTTCTTCAATTGAATTCCATCAATGGTTTTTATAATAATTCAGACTTTGAATCACATTTAGATTACGAGTATTTTAAATCCATTATTCTGTATTACTTTAGCAAAAGCAACTTTTCACTTTCAGCTATTAAGAACTCTTTCTTCCAAAACTTTAATGAAGAGTTTCCCAATTTATTTGTTATGCTGGAAAAATGAACTAACCTATGAACTTTACGAAAATTAAATGGTAGATAAATGTAAGCAGTCTTTTGTGGGTGCTAAATTATTCAGACTTTTCCTGCGGTTATTTTCTTACTTAATTTTAATATTCTAAAATTGCATTTTCCTGAAACTTCCTAAAATTCAATGCAGTAATCGTATTTGTAATATTAATTATATTTGAATTATTTTTTATTTAAAATATCCTGATTTTATTATTGGTCTCTACTATGTTAATAACAATTTAAAACATCCAAATGATTTTATCGAATAAATGAAAAGATAAAATATATATTTAAATAATTGTTTTAACGCTATATAAATGAGAAATCTACCCATATACCCCAACATGTACGCAATGGATATTTAAATAATTTAAACAATCATGAATAACATGAACGTTTAAACTATTATAGTACAGTGAATAGAACTATTATAGTACATATCTCTGACAGTTATTTCTTATGTCAGTAATAAATTTAAAATTAACTATATTTAACATAAAGTATATTATTTAAATAATTACTTCTAATCTCAGCTAAATTTCTTCTAACTATAAAATACTGAATAAAGTATAATCTTTATGTAAATTATACGTATCTTGGAAAATATGTTTAAATGTCATTCTAATTCTAAATACTTTTTAAGTATATAGATTAAAAATATTAAATTTTATTCACAAAATTATTTATACTATCTTATAAAATCTTTTCTACTACTATTTCTAGTAAGAAATTTCTTCTTAGTTATTTAAATATATCATGTTTAATTCGTTTTTCAAGCATTGATTTTTTCTGTTAATGTTACATTCCTGAAATGCTTAATAAATTGAATATGAGATTAAAAATTACTTCTTCAATAATTAAAACAAAATAAATCTTTCTAAAATGAAACATTATATTATATGATATATTTTTTACATATAATAATACATTGTTCTTAATTAATTTTTGTTCATTCAATCAATATTTTTCTTCAAATAATTCATTTAAATATCTTAAATTGGTATTAAATTCTTCATGAAAATAATAAAACACCCATGTAATGTTAATGGTACTAATGGGACAAAAACATAAATAACAAGACATTTTTAAATATATTAATAAAAATATTTCGCTATCTAAGATGACTTCCCAGTTTGTAAACTAAATGATCTTTCCGCCCTTGATATCAGAAGCTCTTAGATTTAATCCTGACTTTCAAGATGGATATTTGAGATTCTCTAGAACACTTTAATTAATACCCAGCTGATTTAACTTACACGTGCAAAAATAAGCTGTACAGCAGTGAATAATTTAACCAGTCAGTAATAATTTCTCAATAATAAGTATCTATTCTAAAATTTATATAATAAAAGAAATATTTTATTTCTTTATGAATTTAAAACTTTCTATAATTGAATTTCTCAATTGTTTGAAGATTAGAATATAAAGAGTGTTGACCAAATACCTGTAAATTATTAATATTTTCATTTTAAATTGCAAAAAATAAATAAAGTTAAGTTTCAAAGACAAAATATATTGTCAAGTTTCATACTTGGAATCTGAGTAGTTATTACAAACAAGGATTTCCCATAATATTTACTTTAAAAGATCAATTTATTTACTGTACAATTTAGAATAGAATAGAATTTTAACAATTTAAAATATTTTTGGTAATTTAAAGCTGTATTTTAGAATACTGGAAATAAATTTGAAAGCCATTACTTATTTTCATTTATCTTTTACAAATGAATATACATTTTAGAGCTTTATAAAGATGATTTCATGTTAATGGTTTTATTCTATTTCCTTATTTTAATTAAATAATTTGCTCAAAATTAAACATAACATCATTTTAGTGTGTATTCATATGTTAAGTAGTGTTAAAAATTCTTAAAGGAGAAAAAAATTAAACTTTTAATTTGTAATTATTTTGTTATTCTAAATTTATCTATACAATATGACTGAAAAAACATACAATGTATCGAAAAAAATAATAAATAATTTTCATTACTCAAAATTATTTATTTAGATAAAATAAGCTGTCAGATTCTTAGTTTTACTTCGTAAAAATAATTTTGGAGTATAATTTTGATGGAACTTTAATAAAAAGTTTAATATTATAGAAATATTCTTTTTATTTTCATTTCAGTTACAGTGTTTAAATGAAGATAAATAATGCTTACAGTAAAAATGTTTCTAATGCAAGAAATTGATAAAAAAACCCTCATAATTTTCTTTTAAGATCATATAATATTATTTCTTTTAAGATATCAAAGTTAATTACTAAAGTATTTAAAATAAATTTACACAATGCTGTTTTGTTTAAATTAATGTCCATGAATTTTCTACGTTACTTGGATTTATCAGTAACAACGTCCCTTTTATCAGTACCAACATCATAAAAGTCTTTATACAAAACGATTATGAAAAAATAATTTAAAGAATATTCAAATGAAAAATATATGTCAATTAAATATTCATCTAACTTTTATATAAAATAATATGTCTTTTTCTACAAAAATGTTAAAATAGTTTACCCTCTGTAAGAAATGTTTTGGATTATTTTATAGTGTTATTTCTTGTTTGTTAGATTATTTACTTATTTTCTATGTAATTTCTTTTCTCTAGTCATAAAAATTACATTTAAAAATAATTTTATTTTACATATGAAACAGAGTTTACTTTTCTTTTAAATTCACAATGACTAATGTTAGAGTCATATTCAATGCATTAATAATTTATATATTCAAATTTATGATTTAATTTATTATTTGAAGGAGAAGATTTTAAAAAGCACATGAAAAATTTATACTAAATTAATATGTTGTATACATGTTAAAGTATCAATTTATGTTTTTATGATATTTATTAGTAATGTTCCTTTAATTGAATTGCTAATGTCATATTTTTCAGTTGATATCATTGTTAGCTTATTTTTAAGTAAGATATTCCGTCACAGAGAATTAAATCTTAAAATATAAATAGAAAAGAATTTCTTGGTGTTCTTATAAATTATATTTCAAAATTTATATTTTAAATAAAAAAAATTTCCTTATATTTTCAAATGAAAAATAATTTTTTCATAGGCTTATTTTAATTTTCCTTATTTTAATAAATAATGATAAATAGGGACATTGTTATAATAAATAAATAATGACAATATAGAAATTAAAAATAATTGAAAATATTTATTTCAACGTGAGATAAATTTTTTTGGTGTTTTTTGCAATCCTATTTCTTTTAAAAAACATTTCTTAAAATCGTAGATATTTTGAAAAGAATTTTTATAAGAATTATTTTTATAAGAATAATTTAAATATGGAGTTAACAGAAAAAAGTATATTAAAAGTGTCTAAGACCTTGATATAAAACTTCAGAAATAGCTACAATTGTTTCTAATACAAAGAGCCCATCCTATTAGCGTAATATTGACTCGGAATAAAAGACGAAATATATTAATCTTGTTTGAGTATCTTTTTTGAATTGCATAAAAAGTTTTATTGAATATAAAATGTATCAAAACATCTATTTCGCGAGAATAACTTAGTGCAAATATTATCAACTACGCAAATATTTATTGTGATCATATTTTGGTTTACAGTTGCATTTTTTGGCATAAAAATTCATTTCCAATTGTACTGCAAATTTTTTGTACTTATAAAGGACATTACGGATAAATTAATATCTAAATATTTCTATGAAATATTCGATGAAACTAAACATATTAACCATAGTTCTATTTTTTTAAAACATTCAAAATGTGTTGCTGTTTTTAAGATTACTTAGATATCCTTCATAAAAATTTATTATTCTATTGATCCCAACGTATAAATGGTGCAAAAATAATTACCAGTCTACAATTTAAGATAACACGAGCATTTTTCTTTAAAAAAATGTACTTTATACGTATATTAACGAATGATTAAGTTTGATATTTGTCTACATTGCCAAAATATGTTTACTATCAGGAAAAATTTAAATAAAAATATACTAGAATATAAGTATCCATTATAATTCCATTAAATAGTCAGATATGTTAGCAATTTTCCTATTATAAGTATACATATCTATAATCTCTTTTATAGTTTGCAAAAGTGCGAATGAATGTCATTGGATTTCTGATGACCTCATTTTTATGTCTACGTCAATTATTTTAAACCGATACATAACCGTAACATCCTAGTTCTAAATGTTGCACAATCAGATATTGTTTATTTTTTCGGAATTCTTTTTGTATTTGAAATATTTTTGAATTCAATTGTTATTTTAATCGATGCTTTTACCAATTTGAAACCATATTGTTAATATCTTAGGATGATGAGAATAATAATGAAAACTTTTAATAATGAATATAATAATGAATATAATTTAAGATATAACTTTAACAAAATGGACATTTTGTCAATTTCATGATTCTTCTAGTTTCAAAATTTATTTATAAGGATATTATATTTAATTTGTGCAAAGTTTGTTCTCTAAATTTCGGTTATAAATTTTGACTACTATTATTTGCAATACCATTTTAATTGAGAAAGATAACTTTAATTTTTTTTCACTTAAAATGGTAACAAATAATGATACTAAAAATGTACACATTATTTTACTCTGTTTTACTAATTTCTTACTTTGAGAAAAATATTATGTCTATTTTTAGGTAATAAAAGTTATGAGTATACATTGAGACGCTTTACTTAAACATAATTTCGTTAGAATATTATTATATAAATAAGTTATCTAAGATTATCAACGATTATGCTATTTAAAATATTACAAACATCAACGATTATGCTGCTAAAAATATTAGGTTGGGGGAAAAGAAATTCATTATTTTTTTGATGTATGGCTGTATTAATCAATATCTCATAAATTATTGATCAAGCGATTTCAGATTTATGCTCGTTGTTTCATTATATGAATATTGTTAAACATTTTTTGGAAACATATTAGCTTTAGATGACTTTTAACTATTCCTTTAATGCTTTTTCCACGGTGTATATTAAAATATTTTGTTATTTAATTGTGATCAGATTGATATTAAAATGTTAGTTTGGAAGTGCAACATTCTTTTGAGCTGACAAAATTATATAATTATTAAAAATCTTCAAAATAACTTTATGAGGAATGTTGATTTCAAATAAGTTAAAGTGAAATTCATAAAGAAATCTTATTAAACGAAACATTTACTTTAAAAACATTTTGCGCAATTTCTTACTTAATCTTTCACACGGAAGGAAAAAGAATGTTTTTTACAAGAACGTAAATTATCTTGACGTATTAACTCCTTATTACTAAAGTACACTGACAAATAAATAAATTAATTTAAATGAACTTATATTTTAAGTACAGAACAAATTAGCTGGTTTTTTATATACTTTAGGGTTAAAAAATACATCTTATAAGATATCTTTTTTACTTTTAATGCTTATTCTTTCCTTTGTTTGTTGTTATTTTATCCCTTAATAAAATTATTTCTTTGCATGTATCTCAAAAAAGGAAAAGCAGTTAAGCTCTTCTGAATATCTCAAAAGCCTCAGAGTCTTAAAATCTCCTATTATTTCACAAGCTCCAGTCAAATCAGTGTATTCAAAAATAGTTACCAAAGCTTTATACAAGAGTGGAATCTATTATCTTGGTGAACGATTCTCGAGTATGAGAATTGCGTGGGCGTCTAGTAGTGTTTGATCTTAGGATACCAGAAATTCAGTATGTATTTTTATTGATTCATTATTTCGTTTAAACAAAGTTTCACTTGTAGTGTACTTCCTAACTTTCAAATCGATTGGTGCGAAAAGGGAGGAAAGGTACTATCATGCGTTAACTTTATTTTAAATGTAAAGTGAGAAAACTAAGTTTAGTTATTATTTATTAACTTACTTTAAAATTTAAAATGATTTATCTTTTAAGATATTAAATATTTTTTTCGATCATAAGACACATTTTTCACTATTTATTTATATGCAGCTAATTAGAAAAAGATGAGTAAATAAAAATATAAATTTGATTTATTTATTTTTAATTTACTTTTACAAATAGGATTTAACATAAAGTATCGAAACAGGAAGATAATTTTAAATAAATACAACTAAACTTTAACATGAAATTTGAGACATTACAAAAATAAAATTTATTGTGAATACTGTAGCACATTTCAGACTAGTTTGGGTTAATAATTTTAATTTTGTTGCTTATTGAAATAGATAACTACCAACAACTTAAACAAGAAAACTTAAGTAATTACGTCATCACACCATTTTACTCCATATAATGTAATGTTTAAAATTCGAGTTTCCTACGAAAAAATAAAGCATGTAGCAAAATATATTAATTAAAATTAAGTAAATATGTGAAATTGGGGAACTATATTGTGTATTATTTCTGATATTAATATCTTTGTTTCGTATAATTTTGTTTAATGAAAGTAAAATATTTAATCTAATACTATAATGTTATATGCTTAGCTCTAGTTTAATTCATGCCCTTTATAACCTGTCTTAATGAAGATTTATAACCTGTCATAGTGATATAAAATAACAATATTCCTTGATAATTATTACATAATTTATAATGCTAAGCAAATGTATAATTTCAATAGCATAACTCAAAAATCTCATATTTTCAGAACATAATTTATTGCATCTAATGTTATGTGAAGGATTATTTAACAAACTTGGGGTATTAGCTTTGTAAAGTATAAAAATGTAATAGAAAACTAATAACACATTATTTTCTATTACATTTTTTTGCAAATGCTCATTTATGATAATTTCAATTATATTTATATGATAATTAAGTTGCCAGGGAATATAAGTTAATAATGTGATTTTTTAGTTCATCCTAAAGTTAACTCAAAATATTTAAATAACATTATCAAATAACAAGTCCTTCAAAAAAATAACAGTTTTGAAAATTATAACATACTTGTGTTAGGCCTTTCACATTATGCAAAATACGAAGATATTTGATACATTTTTATTAAAAAGATATCTTATGCGCTTAAATAAAAAATTTAAGAAAATTTTCTTCAATAGAGTATATTATACAATAACATTTGAATTATTTAAATTTAATTAATTTTCTACTTATTTTTTTAGTAATTAAAATTTTTAAACATTATTTTCAATATCTACCAATAAAATAATTATCTTCTTTTACAATAACCACTATATAAGCAAATGTAGAATGATACTTGTATTATTAATGAACAAAATGAAAAGTAAAGGCAAAAATCTCTCTCTCACACACCTTTGATATTTAAGAAACTATTTGTCAAAAAGTTAATGGTGTGAAGATCTTTAATTCATCTTTTTCAAATTTAAATTATATCTTTTTTTTTAAATTTTATTTTGAAAATGCTGAAATGAATATTAATTTTTAATTCTTCGCATTTTTACTCAGAATTAGGATTTGTGGTTCTAACATAATGACTTACAGTAAATTGTCAGAGACTAATATTATCATTCATTTAAAGAAATATATCCAATATAATAAAAGGTTATTTGTTTTTATGTATTTATGTATACAGTAAATAAATGTTTTTTTATGCTATTATGACAATTCAAATGTAAAATATTTATTTTTGCTTATTGTTCAAATTGATATGCTATCTATAAAAATTGCCTGAATGAATCAAAATTTTTAAGCCTGGGTAATAATTATTTTAGGATACTAATTAAAAGGAAATTAAATGTGTTTCTATATACAAAAATAATACTTTTTACATATATTTAAAACTAAGAAATTCTGAACTCATAAGTAGCAATGAATCTCTTATAGTTTACAGAAATAATGATTTAAAGTAAACAAACCCTATAAGTCTCTCTCTCTCTGTTTATTTTAAACAATGACTTACGTAATCTGTTAAAATATTTTATTTTTAGAGTAATAAATTTTAGGTCATGCTTCTTCAAATGGTTGTTGTGTTGAAATAGTTACACGTATTTGCAGAAACTTCATTTTATTAATCTTTTAAAGTATTAATCTAAGGAATAATAGTTGTAAATTTCTTTTGTAGCTATGCTTCATTTCCTTTAGCATAATCAACAATTACGATTTAATTAAATAATTTTCATTGAAAAAAAAGATACTTTCAAATGATTTTTAATAATATAATTATCGTTATGTCTCATTTAAGCAATTACAAATTCTACTTCTTTTTTTAATTCTCCATTATATTTTTAATAAAAAATAAATGCAATTAGACCTTTTTAGAACTGTTATTGAAAACATGATTTTTTTTCGAAATTGTGTAATTTCTATCGGTTTTCTTTAAAGCAAATATTACGTGGTTGCTAAGATTATAATCGTATTTGAAAACATTTTTAGTATAACGAATTGCTGTATCACCTACGCACCTTCGGTGTAATTTACGACAACTTATGAAAAAAATAATTACCATAATTGATTTCTTTTTACTTTAAAAACATTTCTCAAATGCTGTATATACATGGATTCAAATAAATATATTATAATCCCTTTTGAGAAAAACGAGAGAACTGAGATGTCCTTACAAATGTCTTATTTTTAAATCTTAATCCTTTTTTTTAAGTTTTTTTTATATCAAATTCTAAATGGAATTAAATATTGTTTAAATTTAATAAATTGATGGCATTTTTATTGGCAAGTTATTTATGGATATTGCATATAACTATTTATTTAGCAATTAATGCTATTGAAATTTTATGCAATTCTAACTTACATAAAAATTAAATTTGTTCAAGTAAAATAAATAAATCAACAAAGTTATCCAATATTATACGAAAATATGCTAATAATCATTTAAATACAATTGAAAATTAATGGGTTATCATTAAGTTATTTGCTAACGTCCAATTATAATAAGTAACTAACGTTCGCAAAATTTATTTATTGAACAACGTTAAGTATAGTCATTTTTATCGTTGTTATGATCAAAAGGATTTAAACATCTATCATGCTATACAATATGATTTTCGAATTTAATTAAAATTAAATCTCATGCAAGGTTCCACTGTAAATTTATTGCAGCCAACTTAAGTCATTATTAATTTTAAAATGTGTTATATGTTGAGAGAGATGTCATTTTTGACTTATCCAAGTAAATATGAATTTCAAGACTTGATGAGTGAGTCTCGAATATGGATTTCATTAGAAATATCTGCGTTTTGAAAAAACATAATGATGTCTTTCATTATTATTCAGTAAAAAATTGCGATTCTTTTTATTTACTACTTCAATAGTTATTAATGGATATTGAATGATTTTTGTTGATCAATGATGATACTTATTCTGTAATTGATTAACACTTTTGAGTGTATTTCGGTAATATCTTGCAATTTGAATTACAGTTTTTGAATTTTGTTCACAATATATTAAATGAATAATTACACTTATCAAATATTTTAACACATTATCCAAAAATAACTCACTAAACAAGTTGACAAAGTATAATAAACTACATTTTCTTCCTTTAGCATCATATCTAAAAGATAAATAAATAATACGCAAATGCTTTATTTGTAATATGTTACTTATAGCATGTCAACAATTGGCTTCAAGTGTAACTTATCTTTCGATTCCCCTGTTTTTACATTAAGACTAAAAGGAAGGTAAATTGTTTGATATTTGGCTAAACCGAAGATCATCAAGTGTAGAGTCTACGTGCATTAAGCGTTTCGAAGGGTTAATTATCTCTATCATAAAAAATTTAGCGATATATATATCTATACATATACCAAGATCCAATGCCATTTTTAAAAAATACCGAAACTAATAAAAAAAATTCATTTACCTTAATTCACATATTCAAATTAAGAGAGCTATAATTATTTGAATGTGTAGAATTTCAATATGATACTTGAATTTTTATATTTTCAATTCAACTCCATATACTTTACTGCCCCATGTGTGAAGCAAGTAAATATACAGTATATCATGGTGTAATGAAATTACATATTGTAAATCCTTACACATATTTAATTATGAAATATTGTATTGAGTATATGATATATAAAAATATATAACTGATTCAAAAATCATTTTATTTCGCTTTTTCACAAACATTAAACAATAATACCATCTTGTTCCATATACATTTAAAACCTATCTATGATATATTTAATTTAAAATACTTTAATATAAGCTCGTATTAAAATGAAAATTGAAAGGAATATGAATACATTCATAATATTTACAATATTGCTTAAATATTATAATTTAATTTAAGCAATTAATAAGTGAAATATTTATAAAATACTTCAATATATAATTATATACATAGATGTGCATTCAATACATATAATAATATGATAACTATTAACATTTAAATATATATATAATCATTTATATACATAATATCTGCTAAATATTTATTTACAATAATATACATTTTATCTGCAAGATAATTGTATTTTTTATGACAAGTATTCATAAAATATATTTTCCCAAATATTTACAATCACAGTATTATGTAAATTTCACTTACATTTGCTTACGTACGTAAATTATTAAAGAATAAAAATTTAGAAAAACAAAATTATTAGAAATAATAACATCAGAAAATACTTTCAGATGCAAAATTTTAAATATACTAATCACATATTATATGTAAACTAAACATGAAATCTATTTTCGTAATTTAATTTATAATATACAACCCCTTTAACAATTATGACAGAATAAAATCATGAAGACAGTATGTGCATATTGAAATTAGCAGATTAATCAAATTTAATTAAATTTAAAAAGGAAATATTTTCTTGCATTAACTAATTAACATTTATATAAGAGCCTTGTAATAATAAAATGAAAATATCCCACCAATATTTCCTACACAGCTTTAAAAATAATGACTGATATATGCAAACATAGAAAGTAGTGTCCATTAGTTGCTACCTTCAAATAATCAATTTACCTTTTATATTTCATTAGTAACTGTAGCAGTTTGGTTATAAATTATATAACATATGTATACAAAGGTGCTTATCTGTTTACTGGCAACAAAGTTACATTGGTACATTTTGATATTGTTGGTTGCTAATATTTAAATGACGCCAGGAATATATGGTGGTTTAAACTTGGCAAAAATCGTGGCATCAAATATAATCTTCCATATAGCTACCATTGTTTCAGTTTAAATAATAATCATTAATTATTAGTTGAGATCAAACATGTTCTCAAATCCTCTCCGTATATTATAATACATTTACGGAATTAATATATCAGTGCTTAGAATATTAATCCTGAAAATATATTAATATAGCAAAATTAATATATTTAAGACCGGAGATTTCTAATGTAATAGAAATTTTCATATATACAGTAAGACGTTTGCAATCATTGACCTTTAAATAAGTTCATTGACTTTTAAAAATAAGTTCATATTTATTATTTTAATGTTTTACAAAATATAATTCGATTTGTATTCATAATACTGTTAATTTTTAAATGATATGATCATTCGAAGTTTTGAAGTGACTTACTTTTGAACAGAAATAATAGTATTCTATATATAAAATAGAAATGATAGGAATAATAATATCTTATATATAAAATAACTATGATAATAGTGAGTAAATGTTTTGAAAAGTTGATAAATTAAAATAAAAAATTTCTCTTATATATTCAATATAATGTAATTTACTAATGTTTTTCTTTTTAGAACTGCGTAGTCATTTTTGTTTTAATAATAAATCTTTCAAAATAATTTTTATCTTCCGAAACGTAAAAATATCTCCACAAATGTACTCACTTTTGAATTTGTATATTACAATAACAATGTATAATAAAAATGAATAAAATTACATTTACTTTATCTTTCAATAGTATTACGTAAATTTCATGTAGAATTAACAACTTAACAGAAAAAATAATATAACTTAACTGCTTATAAGGGATTATATCTTAATATTCATGTTTAATTGGAAAAGCAGAAGAGTCAAAATAGCTGTACATAAAAGATTTATTTCTTAATACTTATTCAATAATTTCGTGTAAATAAAAGTTAAAAAAATTAGTTGTAATGCTTATTAATAGTGATTTGGTGGAAGATTACACAGAATTTTATAAAAAAAAGTGTTATTGTGGAGGTTAAAAAAAATCAAGTATGTTTAAAATGGACAGATAATTTTTAATATCAAAGAAAGCGAATTGTGTAGGTATTTATTCAAAATCAAAAATATAGTTTTGTTTACAAAAAACTCGATTCCTTATTATCCAAACCAAATCAAAGTATTCATAGTATTCGTATGCACAAGCTTAACGCAATTTGTTAGTATGATAATAGGCATCTTCAATAGTGTATTATTAAATATAAATACGATATTATTTAGGAAATTTGCCAATGAATTTGAAAATAAAGCCACATGATTTAGTTTTTTCTTACACACAAAACATAAGTTCTGTATTCCAATCAAGAAAATGAATTAAGGTATAGCACATTCTGCTCCTTGAAAAGTTAGTAATAGAAAGAAATCACACAAAAATAAAAATTGAATTTTTAAGAATTTCCCAAAATAATTATACCAAAATCAATATTATATTTATCATTATCATTTTATAAAACTTAAGGACTTATATTTTTTAAATTTGAAAAAAAAAACATGTAAGAGAACATACTAGTGAAATTTGAAAAGGTGTTCTTCCAAGATGAATCTTTATTAATATATTTAAGAAAATACACAAGTCAAATAAATATCACTTTATGCTGTCCTGATTCTACATTAATTTACAATCTACGCATAACTGCAACGTTTATAACATGCTTGGTAGGCCATAAAATTTTTTCGTCAAGCATCAAAGTTTAATGTATTTGATATCTTGCCAAACAAACTCGTAGGCAGAGGCAGATAACATTTTAATTTAATCATTTACACTCATTTTCCTTAATTATAAATCACATTTATACGAGTTAAAGTAAGAAACCAAGAAAGTCAGACATCTAGACTAAAATGCCACTAAATTAGGAATAACAAGAGCAATGCTAATTTTGTAGCGCTTCCCATCATTTATACGCAAAAGTGCAGGCTGTGGTAACTGCATATACAGCAGGCACTGTGGTTATTCTGAATTTAATTGTTGGAATTACCAGTATGGGTAAACTGCCTAATTTAGAAGTTTTTGATCTCGAACAAATCGCAGGTGAGTGACGCATGTGTCATTTAATCTCTGAAATCGTTAGGCAGCTAGGATTTTCAAGGTTGAAAGTGTCAAGAATGTACCAAGAATACATAAATTATGGACAAAATATTAGCTATCAGGCTAACTGCACAAGGCAATTAGCTCTGAATGTGCTTCGTGAGAGATGTATTGTCAGTTGCTAGTGAATCCAAAATTTAGCTCAAATTACCACTCAGTTGAAGGACGGTACCAGTCGTACAATCAGTAAATGGACTGTGCAACGTTCGCTTCCCCATATGAGTATCGGGAGCAGTTGACATACGAGAATATCATTGCTCAATACGCGTTATGGGGCTGCACGCCTTACCTGGGTAAGAGAGAGAGCACAGAGACTTGAGTGTAGATCAGTGATTCTCAGCCTGTGGGGCGTGCCCCCCTAGGGAGGCGCGAACACACTAATAGGGGGGCGCAAGCATATCCAAGAGAAAATGTTATTTAAAAAAATTGATTAAGTGACTGAAAGGAAAGAACACACACACAAATACAAAACAAAATACATTTCGACATATTTAATAATTAACTTATAAAATTAAAACAACTTACTAAATTAAAAACAAATTTAATAATTATTAGTGACTTCCTTGGGCCTGTCTTTCAGAGCAAAGTTTTTCGAAGGAGGGTTTAATATTAGAAATGGACACTCTCAGTTCTTGTTCTATATTGAGCTGAGATCTATATTTTGTCTTCAAAGAAGCCACCGCAGAAAATCCAGTTTCACAAAGGTAAGAAGTTGAAAATGGTAGTAGAATACGAAATGCCCTTGTTTTTAGTGCAGAAAACTCATCATCCACTCCTGCCCAAAATTCAAAGAGTGATTTATTACTAAATTGTCTTTTGGTTTCGCCGCTTGCCGTGAAGTCTATGAAGGTTTCTTCCTCTTCGATTGAGAGTCCTTCGGGAGTATTTTGAAATGGATCCCTCACCCACTTGTAACTTGATATCAGTTTGTCGTCAGCAAGAAAGTATTTTTTAAAATTCTTTGCTAGCATTGGCAAATGATTTTAAATGGTTACAATAACAACTTTTACATGTTGTTCTTCAGCCTTGTAAGTTTTAATACAATCATTCAAACTTGCAAACATTGTTAAGTTTTCTTGCTTTACATTTCTTTACCACAATTCCAATTTAATACAAAAAAGCATTAACTTTATCACTTGTATCCAATAATTGTGTATTTGCTCCTTGCAGTTGAAGATTCAAGTTATTTAATTTCTCGAATATGTCGACCATGTAGCTCAATTTCAACACAAATAAACTATCACGAAAATTCTCAGCTTCCGGTCTGTTTTCCTCTTCTAGGAAAACGGCGATTTCTTCTCTTAATTCATAAACACGTTGCAAAAATTTCCCTCGGGATAACCATCTTGCCTCGCAATAAAATAATAACGCTGAATGTACTGCACCCATTTCTTTACAAAGTGCAGAAAAGATTCTTGATTTCAGGGGTCTCATTTTTATATAATTTACTACGGTTACAACCGTAGTTAACACAATATTCAAACCAGGACTCATTTCTTTGGAAGCCAAAGCTTCTCTGTGGATCATGCAATGTGTCCAGACGCACTGTGGCGATTTTTGTTTCACAAGTGCTTGAATACTTTGGAATCTTCCTGACATAGAACGAGCACCATCCGTGCATATTCCGACGCAATTTTTCCATTCTATGTTTGCCTCGTTCATAAAATCATTTAAGATAGCAAATAAAGCGAGTGCTGTTGCTTTGAGTTCTATTAATTTGCAGAAAAGTAATTCTTCTACTACTGACAAATGATCACAAAATCTAACATAGGCAATGAAATGAGCATCTTTATTACTATTTGTTGCCTCATCGAGTTGTATTGAAAACAATTTGTAACTCAACTTCGGCAAAAGCTGACACTCTACATCTTCAGCTATATCAGCAATTCGATGGGCAATAGTATCATTTGAAAGAGGTATAGACTGCATTTGATTTGCAAAATTATCTCCAAACATAATTTCTACAATATCAATAGCGGCTGGCAAAATAAGCTCTTCACCAATGGTGTGAGGTTTTTACATCTGGATATTTTATATGAAACTTTGTAAGAGGCAATTGAAGTTTTTTCATTCACAGACAAAGTTTTTTTAAACAATGATTTTTGCTTTTCATATGACTTTAATTTTAATTCGAAGAATTCTCTGGGTTTGTTTACGTACTCACTATGAAGCGTTTCCAAATGTCGTTTAAGTTTATTAGGTTTCATGCTGTCTGCCGCCAACATTTTCGAGCAAATGATACACAGGGGCCTTTCTTTTTCATTTACTTCAGTACTAGTGAACCCAAAATTTAAGTACTTTTAAGAATATTTTCTTGATTTTATTTTCGGAACCACGCTCATCTGTGTACTTGTTGATGCTTGTCTTTCGTCTAATGCTCGCTTACGCCCGCTTAAAAATTTATCCATGATTCTGCATAAGTCTGCTGCCGTGAATATTTAATACGGTGAATTGCAATTACACGAAAATATATATAATATACACATTCAGAATAGATTCACTAGCGATAGAAAAATCGACTCGAATGAGATTGTCTGGAATTGAAATTGGCGTCATAGAACTTTCTCCTTCTCCCTATGAGAAAACATTTGTTCACATCAGCGCACGCTCCTAGCTTAATTTTTTGCTGACCAGACAAATCGAAACTTCTCGCGAAACAGTGACAATGCCCGACATGGCGGGACGCAAAAGCAATAAAAAAGCATAGGATTCTTGTTTTTTCAATGCTGAGGATCGGTGTTGCAAAATGTCAATAAATTTCGGTATTCTAGGTAATTTGTAAAGTTTAATATTAAGGTTGTAATGTAGGTTTAGCGCCAAAATACTCAAAATACATTATTATTGTATATATTTTATTGTATGCGGTGGGGAGTGGGTGCGCGATGAAAATTATGATTGAAAATTGGGCCGTGAATACTAAAAGGTTGAGAAACACTGGTGTAGATGACTAGAAACGAGTAGCATGAAGTGATGAGTCTCGATTCCAACTAGTTAACACTGACGGG
>JAPDSC010106860.1:26804-42296 GCA_026290005.1 Latrodectus geometricus
TATATATATATATATATATATATATATATATATATATATATATATATGTGTGTGTGTGACTTACATAGTAGCAGGATACTCTGCAGCCATTACAGCAGCCCATACTATTATGAACACAATAGGAAAACCTATAAGAAAAATTATAAATTAAAATATTTTAAAAGAGAATAAATAATGTTCAAATATTTTTACATAAAATTTTATATTTATTAAGTGTTATGCATGAATTTATCGTATTTATATGATTTCTGATTATGTACTTCTAAAGTCAATGAGATAATTTAAAAATTAAACGCTATATGATGCATTAAAATGTCAAAAAAATTTGCTTAAGAAATACAAATGCCTTCTAAGTCAAATGTGTCAAAGTATTACTCAAACTACAAAGTATTACTCTGACTATACTATACTAAGTTTTTTTTTAATATCATCCTTATTAAAAAAACTTTTTATAGAATTCATAACAATTTCATGATGTTCAGACGAGTACAATATGAAGTATAAATATTAATAGTAATACAGCTTCATTTAATTTAAGACGCAATATTTTAAAACACACCAGAAAGGGTGCAGAAATTGAATTATATTTTATATACCACAGAAAAAGTCGTTTCTAATGAACGAAATGAAAGAGATAAAACAAAAACTAAATTTTATTTTCAAGTAAAACCTCAGGTTAATTGTGTTTAAAGAAACTGAAAATGCCATCTGCTTTGACAATTCAGGAATTATTATGCATGAAAAAGTAAAAAAGTAAAGAATTTGAAAAGGTTTTCGGTTGGTTATGAGGATTATAGTTAAGCAAAAATACTTATCATGTTACGGTATAGGTTTTTTTATTTTTTTTTTTTTTATTTTTATTATCAGTGAAGGAAATGAAACATTTAGAAAAGTTACCGCTAAGTTTTCCAAATGTTTCATTTCTTTCTAATAATATAAGTTCTTATAACATAAAGTAATATAAATAGCCCATCAATTTAAACGGACATTCTTTTGGAATATTGATTTTTGCTTTGTAATCTCACTGCTTATGTAATATATTATTATATTTAGTTTTGATAACAGGCAAATGGGAGGAATAAATTAAATAAGTGATACTGTTTGCATCATTTGATTTTTCTTGTCAATTGGAAATTCCAAATAATTGCTGATGACTTTTAAATATTGTAGTTTCTAAGAAAAATATTGCCAAAATAGATTTAACTAAAATTAAGTGCTATTAACATTTCTTATAACAAACAATAATTTTCAGATGGCTGGTTTCAAGGATTTTGAGAAAAATCAAATTATATTTTTTTTATCTTTCGAATATAGATATTCACTAGATATATAAATACATCTGATTTTAACATTTGATTCTTGGATGAATTGGGAAAATTGCAATCAAAAGTCTTCATTCAAATTTGTTTTAAATAGATTTAAAATCCAAATAAATTTCAAGCAATTAGCAAGCAAGTTGTCCTTTTGACAAAATGTGTCCCAAACGTATCTAATAATTAGTGCAACAATTTTTCAGTGTTTATTTTAAAAGTATTTAACAAAAATATACCGGACATTTTTTATGCCTTCATTAATTGTATGAAGCTGCTAGTAATATTGAGCAAGCAACGTTTTCAAAATAAAAGGTTGAAATGGCAGCAAATTTAAAATATTAAATTTTTCTTGTCTCAAAATAAACGCAAGGCTACCGTACATATAAAATAACAGCATTCTAAATCATTTCCTTACTTAAATAATTTCTATTATTTTATAAGAAATTTCTAAGAAGAGTTGTCATTTGTTTTTCTAACATTACAAAAGATAATATTTGAATTTCAGAATATAAATTCCCATCCAATTTTCCATCATTAGTCCCAAATTAAAATCTGCATTCAATTTTCTCATTACATGTAGAAAATATTTTCCATTGGTGTTTATTTAACTTTACATTCAACATCTGAGTACATCATTTTTAACATCCAAAAGAGTTTTTCCTATAATTTATAATTTGATTATAAAAGAAATTTACATAATAAAGTCACCAGATTTTATTTTACGCAATCACTATTGCGATTTTAACTTTTAGATAGATAAATATGGATTTAGGTTGATGAATATAGTAGATAGCTTAGATAGAGAGAGAGAGATATAGTTCAAATTATCTCTTCCTAAACAACATCGTTTCTTAAGTAGAGGGCTATATTACAAGATATCATGAATTAGTTAAGAATATAAAACATCAGCAAAGCCTGTGATAATGACAAAACGCCATGATAGCAGTTAAATTCTTTCTCAAGATAGGATAAACTGAAAATGGTAATTTGAAAAAAACTTAAAATCGTTTTTAATTAAAAGTTAATTAACTAAAAAATGTATAGATTTAAACATAAATACTTTTAAACCTTTTTATGAATTTTTCACTTATATAAGAAAAATATAATGTGCAGTCATGTATGGGGATAAGCAAATTTAGCTTGCCTTTTCATTTATATAACGATAATTTATAAATTTCTTATAACAAAATTATTTATCATAGTGATATATTTCTAATTAGTGTTTCCATAATGTGAAGTTTCCATGTATCATACAACATTTATCTGTAAATATCTGATCTTGGTTCCTTCCATTGATGATATTGGTTTACTTATTGCCTTCCAGTCCTATAATTTAAGTGTATATGACATCATTTGCCAAACGAAATATCATAGATTCAATGTGATTATTGATAAACCTATTCTTAGAATTTATAATAAAAAATATATTAGAGTTTTAACTTAATCTGCTTAGTGTAATACATACAGTTAACTAATGTTATTGTATTATTTGTTGCAAATATTATTTAATGCAACTTTAAATTACGTTAATGTTGTTAATTATATAAATGATGCAATAAAGTTAAATACTTATAACTTTATAATAGGGCTGCATAAAAGGTTGTTCATTCACTTTATGGTTAATTTCTCTAATTAATTTTTTAAATTGAAAAATTAGTTTATCAATACCAAGTATTTGCCTTGTAATAATAGTCTTGAATATAAAACTTCAGATACTAAAATTTCTCTATCTTTAAACAAGTGAAATTAAAAGTAATGTTGATGCAATAAAGTGACATATACGAGTATAATTAGAAACTTGTGATATTGTAAAATAGAATTCTGAAAATTTTACAAGATACTTAAAACTCACTAAAGTGCAATATAATATATTAAGTTTTATTTTCGGACAATTTTTAATGTATCTAAGTATTTTATTTGAGTAAAGTTAATATGATTTAAATACCATTTAATATATTTTAAAATTTCTAAATCAATAGGCTCTCTGAAATTATTGGCACAAATATACTTAAAATAAAAAATATTATTTAACGAAGTTTAATTACTTTATTAAGGAAAAAAACATAAAATTACAGGTAATTAAAATAGTGCAATAAAAAGTTCAAACTATAAACTTATAAGAGTATACCCTCTTATATGTATATGCGTTGAAATTACTCATAAAAATAAATATGCACATCAAAAGATCTAGATCGATTTAAAAAAGAAAAACGGTATTACATGTAAAGAATTCACAATAAATTTAAAAAAAACTACAAAATTTGACTAAATTTGAGAGTTTCAATAAAAATTTTATTTTATTACGCAATCATTCATCAGTTAGTTTTTGAAAGATGATTTAAGTGTGTGAATTACGCAATGCATGGGTTAGCACTATTTGGAAGTTAAAATGCACTTGTAACATTTCCAGAGAGTGCAAACATTATATTCACAGTTTAATTTCTACGTATCAAATTTCCTCATTAGTAATTTAACAGGATTCAACCTTTATCACATACTCTACTGACAGTTTAACAATAATGAGGCTTTAGTTTTTCAATTATAAATATTTAACACCCATGTTTCTCACCTTTGATTCCATGAAATCGTGTTCGCAAGCTAATAGAATTCTAGAATGATGGATTCAAGCTCACTTTATCACGAAAGTCAGAAATCATCTCGACGAACAAATTTTACGAACAAATTGAATAAATATGCTATAGTGGATCCATTTTCTGAAACCAGACTCATGATATTGGCAGGCTAGAAAACATGTTTAGTGTCATACCATGATGTACGATACATATGTTGGAACATGATGTACGATATTACGCTGATTTCTGTCATCATTGTCTGTCTTGAACCACTAATTGTAGTCAATCTGTCTAGAAATAGCTATTAATTGTTTTGTATATAAAATGTTGCTTTCCTTTATCTTTGCGTGTTGTTTGTATTGTTGTTTATACTACCTATAGAGAGAGTAATATAAGATTTTAATTCCACATTCCATATGATGCAAAATTTTATTTTTCAGATACCTTCAAACGGCTTCTACATTTCTGATATTTAACTTTGAAAATCATTTATAATCAATTAGAGAATATAATCAATTAATCATTATTATAATTAATTGATTATATTTTCTAAATGATAATGAATATGATCAATTACAGACTATTAAGATAAAAAAACGAAATGCGAAAGAAAGTTTGATAAAATTCGTATAACATTCTCAGTTGATAAAGGGTGACACATGATATACTTACCCCATCCAAATGTATAATAGAAATGGAAGCTGACGTCCCTTGGAAACACAAGGACAACACTGGTGTGCAAATGAACCCCTTCCAGCAGCATCCACATGAAAACTGATGTTCTTGAATATTCCATGAGTACATAGCATATCTCACACAATATAGGCTAAGAACAATGATTTTATTCGTTAAAATTATACAAACTGAGCGCTTCTGACTTATTAGTTAAAGTACAAAATAAATTTAATTTGAGTGCGGTCCTCTGAAAATACAGTTAAGTTTTGAGACATTTACGAAAAAATTCGTTGCCAGTTTTATTATTTTTTTTTATATTGGTAGCAATCCCTGACCTGATTTAAGAATTGGTAATCACTCTCAAGAAACTACAGAATAGCTTTTTGTAGATCATGACAGTAAAATGAAACTATATATTAATATCAGTTTAAAGTTGACAAAAGAATAGTACGCATACTTTTCTGCTGCTATCTTAAATCATTTCTGCTGTATAAGCTGCTACCACATATAAAAAAATGATTAAACTGGTATATTCCATAAAATTTTTAATTTTGAGGCATTAAATGCTTAAAATAAAATAGTTTTTATGCATTACAATGACTCCATTCGTAAAATGTAATCATCATTAGAAATCCTAAATTTACATCTGGTTAAAAATTGATATACTAATTTGTATATTTTTGTTAATGAATAATTAATGTTAAATGTTTGCAGTTTCATATAAATAAACAAATTATTACAATGTTTTATTTAAAATGACATACCTTAAAGAATTTTAGATACTAATCAATATCATTCTTAAAAAGTGTAATTGTTATTTTCCCTTTTATTTCCTATTTAAATTTTTTGAAATAATGAATGATGCACAATTATTTTTACTATTTTTAATAAATAAATTAGCAAATAATTTACTAATTAAAAACAAATGTATGTAGTGAATTTACATTTTTTATATTATATTTTGATTTTAAACCATCAATTTTTCGGTTTTCAAAATTATTAAACTCCTTATGTATAGTTTTACATTTTTTAAGGCTTATGAAAATCATTCTAATCAGGTATCTCATCAGGAAGTATTTACAGTATTTTTTACAAGCATAGGAACTTTTAAATAAAAAAATTCAACTCCTAAAATTGCAAGTTAGACGCGATTACTCCCACATAAAATTTTACTTCTTATTTATTAATATGCAAAAGGTTTTCACATTTAGCCAAATAAATGATTGTATATTTTCATATGGGTATTATTATTTTCTTTCTTAACTTATTCATAGTTCTTACTTCAGTTTCTTTTCCTATTAATATTACTTTCTTGCTTCCTAAAATAAACACGCATGTTACACATTATTTACGTCACAACTATTATTTGTTATTCTTTCTCAACGATTGCAAATTGCTCGATCATGTTTCGCGAAACAAAAACATATGGCACTTACTGTAAATGGGCACAAGATTAAAATGATGTTGTGAGAAATAGGTACACAATTGTTTTGCAATCTAAAAGCCTTATGAACGTATATCTTTTTCATCGTGTAACTCATCTTGTACGTTACTTAAAAATTTCTATTTTGATCTTGTTCTTTCATTCAACATTTCAACATGTTTCTTTATATATATATATATATATATATATATATATAATACTAAATTGTTGAAAAGTGTGAAAATATTTCAGGTATTTAATACATTTATTTTATATGCCTAAACAATATTTTAAAATATCTCATCTCTTATATAAAACATATTTCTTATTACTATGTAGGTGTTGTCAAAATCATTCTCTAAAACGTGTTTTCCCTCTTCGTTAATTTCGTAACTTTAAATTTAAAGATTACAATTTTTACCTTTATGTAATTAGAAATTTATTTTACGAAGAAATCCGTAAAAGGTAATTCTCAATAAATGTAAAAATAATTTCTGAAAAAGTAAATGTTGTACTTGAAACATTTTCATAAATAATAATTCAAAATTTTTAAAAATATATGTTAGAATAATTATGAGAAAAAATTTATTATTTATTAATTAATTACGAGAAAAGAAACTGCCATTTATAAGTAAATTTGGTGATAGTACAGATATTTTATCAAGAAAATATATTTAAACATTCAAAAATATTTACTCTAAATGTATAATATAAAAGCCTGTAATTTCTTATATTTTCTTTCTATTATAATTAATATTATAACAACGTTTTTTTATGAACTTTCATAAATTAATTTAATATGTTTTGTTCTATACATCTTATAATTAAAATGCTAATAAACAAAATTTAGACTAGTGCATTTTTTCCAGATTTTTCTGACTGTATCAAGTTCAAAACACTAAATATGCTAAATTCTATTAGGAGATGACATGGTGTTTCGATATATATAAAAAAGATAAAATTTATTTTAAATTAATTATAGAAACTTGAATGATTTTAATGTTATCATGCATTAATTTTAAAACATTAATTAGAATTAAATAGTTTTCTGTGTTCGTAAAAAAAGGCGCTATAATAATTGCTTTATTTTTATTCATAATAATTGCTTTACTTTTATGAATAAAAAACTATATAAATTCATTGTTTATTCTATATGAAAGTACTTGTACAGAAGCTTCTTTTGTCTATATAATACATTTTTTTAATAAAAAAATAGCTAAAATATTAATTTGAGTTACTTAGAAAAAGTAATTATAAGAAAAAATTATGAAGATTAGGAAGAAGGGTTAATATTTTATAAAAAAAAAGTCATTTCATTCACAGAACAATTGATATTGTTACTCAATTTTGTTTATTCAAGTTTTTCATATCTGTGAAAAAAAGAATCTAAATTGGTTCAATAATCTTCAACAAAAATCCATAATTTAATATTAAATAATTTTTCATGTTTTTTTTTCTATTCCCTTATTCTATTCATATCAGTACAGACATTAAAAAAAATATCTAACAATGTTTTATATTTATATAACTATTTTTTGGTAATTTGACTTAAAAATAGTTGTTAGATTGGTCGTTATTTTTTAAAACATTAACTATTGTTCTTGCATTATCATTGGAGTTCTCAATTCAACTCAATTTGTACATTGAAAAGCAATCTAGTAAAAAGTAAACATCAGTAGCTCTTACCATGTTTTCGATGCTGTAAGGATGAGTACTCTTCCTAATAGCATCGTCGATGGAGTCCCTGGACACCCATTGGTCCATATAAAGGATGAGACGAATGAGTACTTGTGCGAACATGGCGAAGAATAGGTGCTTGTGGATTTTTGTGCGTTTATTTCTCAGGGAACTGTGAAAGGCAAATCATCAAATTAATGTAGCCAATGGGAAGAGTGCATGCAATATATTTATTATATCACAAAAAACAACATCATTGTAAAAAGATGAATAATAGTTGAGTCAAAACTACAAACATTACTGAGTAAAATAATAATTAATCTCATATTCTTGTTTTCTGTGGATATTTTCTAAGATATTAGACAGTATATATAGCATTTATATATTAACATAGTAGGATGAGTAGCATATTAGGATGATAGAAATTTCTCTTCTTGAGTTCATGAATCTCAAGAAGAGACATTTAGACTGCTCACAATTACTGAACCTGCAAACATTGCAATGAGTCAAATTTGCTATTCCTGTCCTCCAAGGAATATCTCTATAATTTGGTGTAAGCCATGACATATTCACATATAAAAAAGTCTATATCCTGTTTTAGCAGAAGAATTATAAAATTGATCTATTATTCCCTGATCAGAATTTACTGATGAATCATTTCACCAATTATTGTCACGATTCTTATCAAAACAGTTAAGAATCATTTTACTTTTAAAACAAATATCTACTTGAAACTACCTTGTGTTATTTTTAGTAATTACAAATAACAGATGGCAAATTAGATGGAAAGTAATAGCACCACACATAAATAGACGCTTCTAGAAGTACCTGATAATCAATTTTTAAATTGTCATTTTATTTACTCAAACAGTAAACTAACAACTCACAAATATTTTAAATAAAAAATAAACCTTGTGAATTCTCTCATTACTTAATACACACTCTTTTAAATTTCAAGTTAAGAAGTAAATTGTACATATTTAAAACACTTATTTATAAAATACGAAATAAATCACCTTTTTAAGAAAAAATGATAAGAATTCATAAATACAGTATTTGGGAACTGTGAAATTTTTAAGCAGGTTATAACAACTACCATTTTGCTCTTTTAATACTTAGATGTTCCTTTCACATATGTACTTATAACTCAAAGTGAATTTAAAATGTAAAAAAATAAATCTTAAACCCTCACATTTCATTTACTAAAATGTAAAAAATGAAAATAGACACCAAACTAAATTGTAAAAATTTAGTACACATTGAAAATAAAATAAAATGAGAAATTTGCTACAGAATAGCTACTGTGAATTCCTTTTCTTTAGTAAATATTCTCAATTCTAGAATATTTTCTGAAAAATGCAGTTCAGAAGCAAATTTCTCTTTATTTTATATTTCCATATTCTGTCTTCATTTAATTATTTTTGCACATTTTTATAAATACTTCATAAAAGTTAATCGAAATGAATATTATAAATTATATTCTTAGTACACATAAATAATAATGAATAGATAAATTAAAAATAGCACAGAAAAATTATATTTATGGCTGATTAATAATTTTAATTAAGTCCTTAATTCAAAAATCTGTCATATTTTAAAATTTTGATACTAAGAGGTGTTGTTAGTAGTATAAGATATGTTAAGAGTATAGTGTATAGGAGACAGAGTATGTCTAGTAGAGATAAGAATGATATGAGCATCCTCCTAATGATAAAAATATAAGATACTATTCAGTTATACATTTCTACACTATTTTATATTAAATACAAGTAATTTCAATTATTTTGTTCAAAACTGTATTTTTTGATTAGAAGAAATTTCGAAAGTTTAACCTCATACAGACTCTCTCACTATAACGGTCTTCTGATGAAGACCTTATTACTTCCTATGGATGAAAACAATATCATTCTCTACTAAGTTTCCACTGTTACTTAATCAGAATAAGTATCCATAACACAGGGTCTCTGTATCTTATTAGGAGAGATGTACATTCCAGTGTGAAATACATTGAGTTCGATCCCAGCCACTGTTGTGTAACGGGAGAGGTCATTGCGTTTATATTTTGTACAACCAATTCTGTCGGAATTTTTACTTTGATATTGCTTAGTAGAAAACAGTCTTTTGGATAGCGTGATGAAGTTTGCTATACTCTACATTACGTAATTTCCAAGAGGAGTTTTTATATGTAATGGGCCTTTTAATACACTTTTTGCAAGGAAAGAAATATGGAAAACTGCCAAGCACCCACACTGATAGAGATCTGCATTGAGAAGGAAGAAGCACGATGTATATTTTTTGTTGAAGTTTCTGGAATTAAACCCAAGCCTTTCTATCTCAAGAGGGTTGTCCTAACACTAACCCACACTGAGCCGAAAATTCTAATCAGAAAGTTTTTTCGAATTTTTACCATTGTGCTTGTGAGCTTCTAAAAATAATAATATGCAATGAATACTAAAAAGCTTCACAACATCAAATGACAAACAAAATTTCTTCTCCAGTTTCTAAATATAAAAGGATTTCCTAAGAAATGTTCAATTTTACTTACTGAGTATTTATTAAAAACATATTTCAAAGAATATTTTTAGTTAAGAATCTATATTTAACTAATAGATAGAATTTTATTACGATTCTATTTGATTCGAGATTAAATTTATTACTTATAAGTTTAGGAAACAGAGCACAAATATTTCTATCTAAAAATTATTTCTCATTACTTTTCGATAAAGATATTGTTCTTCTTTTAATGAAAGAAAAGACATAGTGCAATGATATCCTCATCACTACACTCAGAGAATTTTAGGAGTATGTATAAGGAGGCGGTTTCTTTATTTCCTACATTTATTCTATTTTGCCTTTAATGGTACACATATTTCGTTTTTAGTTGCTATCAACATGTAACATTTCAAAATGAAGAATGTTTTGACAATTACAAATGGATGAATAAAAAATTAAGTTCGTCTTAAGTATATTTACGAAGATATTTCAATATTACTAAATCAATTTTGATGACATATTTACATAATACTGGACACTATAAAATATAAAACAATGATGGTATCAAGATTAATGTTATAACTCCACTAATAACATCAGTTTCAATAAATATCATTCAAATTTTTATTGATTTTGTTAGATATTTTTTCAATGATAATGCATTCCGAATATAATTAAATATATTTTTTATTATTGTTTATCATGTGGAAAAGTAAGATTAATCAATTTTGATTCATATGAACATTTGCTTTTCAAAAGCTTTCATGTCTTAGCATATTTTACGTCACTGATGGGATAGTTTTTGACAAGTACACCATTAACTAATAATATTAATTGACGAATCATTTATTAATAATATTCAGTAGATAATAATATTAAATGATGATTAATATATTGACAAACTTAATTGGATTTTTTTTTTGTAGTTTACACTGAAACACACACACAATGTTAAGTCCAACTTTTAAAATATCATAAAATAAAAAGTACGCACAAACTCAGGATTAAATGTGTGTCAGTTAACAAATTGCTAAAATATACAAAGTCAGCAATATAACACTATTCACAAGAGATTTACAACCACTATATTTATTCTTACAATTATTTACTAGTCAAGTTATACAAACCAATTTAAATAGTAGTTTTTATTTTTGTTGATTCATTTAGTCTCAAATACGATAATTTTCACTCTTACTGAATCTTAAAGTTATATTGTCTTTCTCTAAATTATGTATAATAAACTATTATAATTATTCAGTTTATGAGCGATAGGTTTCGAAACATGTATGGAAAATACGCAACTCTTAAATACAAGTAAGACTTTTATACATTTATATTACCTAGAATGATTAAAACCAAATAAGTGTTAAATCGGTTTTTTTTTTGTCCTAAATTTTCATAATAACTCTACAAACTAAAATATTTGATGTATTGAAGATAAAAGGCATAGTAAATTAAAATACGAATACTTGCGTTTATATTTTATATTTCAGTATTGTAAGGTGAGGTGTAACAAAAGACAAGATTTTATAAATAACAAAAGTAATTTTTTAAAAAAATTCTTTTAATGCTTTTTTTAAATTAAATGTAATAAATCTATAAGGAAAAAGTATTGAGTACTTTGGAATAGAATTTAATTCCAATGACTGCAGAACATTTGCAGATAAATGTTGCGTTTTCGCTTTCTTCCTGCAGATTCATTGTACATTAGCCCATTTGCTGCAACAAGGCCAGAAACTGTTACTATAGCTATACATTTTTCTATAGGCATAACCATGCTTCGTAGTTTTTCAGCTTTCCTCCATATCATTGAATACAAGTGACCCCTATCTGCCAGTGGAAATGATCAAGTAAAACATTGACAACCAGATGGTTAAAAAATTTTAACAGCTTTTAATAATTATGATAAAGTGTCATAAGGCAAGTTTTGGTTCACAGAAATGTTTTATAACTGTAAACATCATTTATATTTTCAAATACCTGTAAATAATTAATATTGTACTGTTAATAACACAACATCTAAAATCTTTCATACTTTAATGGAAATCTTTCATACTTTATTGGCTGAATTTTTATCTTTTACATTTAATGTTTTAAATATCGAAGAAAAGAAAGCAAGAAAACTCCTAAGCATCGATACAAAGTTCACATAAGATTCACAACCATGAAATCCTCTTTTTATGAAAATAGTTTTTAACTCAATTTTTTCGATCTAACTTAATACTGAAGGAACAATTAAGTACTTTGTAAAACATATATCATTCAGCTGATTGATTGTAAATTATATTAAATGTATTTTTCTGACGTAAAAAGTGAAAAATACAAATTAAACATTATTAAACATATAATATAACCAATGTGTTGGTTACATTACATAATATAATGTATTGGTTATATTACATTGTATATACATACATACAATGTGTATAATTGTTTTTGAATATTTCATTGCATAAAGGAAATGACATGCATATTAAAAAAATTTCCAGCAATATTGATTATACATTTAAAATATAAGTACATTATAAAAGTGACTAACTTTCAAAAATTTTTAATGATAAATTATATATTAAAATTAACTTCTGACTAAATTCTGTTACATTTTATAAGTTTATAATAATTAAAAGGAATAGCAACATTTAACTATGATTAATTCTTTTTTATTTAGTTTAAATTTATCTATTTGAAATCACTCTCATTTATTAATGCAAAAAATAAATTCAGTATTCAACCAATATCTACTTATTAATTCCTTTTTCTAATTAAAATATTGTGTCACAATCAACAGACTTATTTCCAAACAACTGAAAATAACATGCACAAAAATAATTATTTAAATTTATTGTTGAATAAGACAATTTAATTGAAAATTATTTTATGCAATAAAATTATAAGAAAAGTAATAATAACTTATTACTTCTTTCTCTTGTTGTTCGCAATACATTTCAATAAAATTTAAATTTTTCCGGCATGAAATAAGTTTTCCAAATTATTTAGTTGAAGATATTTAAATACATAAGTAATTTAATTTCAATATTTTAAATTTTAGCTGATTAAAAGTAAAAGTAATAATGATAATTTATTTCACAATGATAAAATGATATATCAAAACTTTTTTCTCAAAACATTTTATTGTTATATCATAATATAAAATTTAAATAAATATTGATGTTCATTGCAGTCTTTTTCGATTTCAATACATGTTTCCTTTTTGATTTGAGTTTCTTATTTCTTTTTAAACAGAAATTAAATCTATTTCCCAGAAAATATGATAGTACACAAGAGTATAGTAAATATGATATAGTTCGAAATTATTTAAAATTTTAATAGTTTAGATGGAAACAAAAGTAACTTTGGTTCACTGTTCTCATTTTTTCTTAACTTGTGAATGCAGTTTGTTTGAAGCTAAAAATTACATATCTACATATAAGAGTACAATAAAACGTAAATAGAAAAAAGTTACAAATTAGACATGTTTTAGGTTGCCATGGTATTACTTTTGTAGAGACAAATATAATTTTTATTAAAATTTTAAAAAATGACTGATATTGATCTGATTACTAAATTTGCGATATTGCTGAGTTAATTTTAATATTTTCAAATAATTAATGATTTTTTTTATTTTATAATTTTGCTTTCTTAAGTTTTATAATTAGAATAAAAAAACGTTTTATGTAACCTCCTTTCTATCTAAGATCAATTATAAATATCTGCAAATATTTTTCAACAATAAGTTGAAATTAAAAAGATGTAGTTTCTAATAAAATAAGCATTAATGAAATAGAATATCTTTCAAAAATAAATAATCAGCATTACATTTAAACACAAAAATATATTCTACATATTTAATTAATATAAATCTTTTGCTGAGGGTATGCCTTCAATTTATAATACATTATTTTCCAGAATAAAAATTAATTATTAGTTTCGTTAAAAAAATGTTTATGAAAGTATGTGAACATATTAATTAGAAATTGTAGGATAAGAAATTATTAGAATAATAAAATAACTAACTTAAAATTAGTTTAATCAAAGAAAGTAAAAATAATAAATTAACGGATTTTTTAAATGTTAAAGTATTTTAAATAAACTTTCTGGGGTAGTTTATTGAACTCATTTGAATAATATAAATTTTTGTAAAATTAATTAAAATGTATGTACAAATAAGGAAATAAAAGTTATTTTCAGAAATTCGAAATTTCTCCAAGTGTTGTAGTTGGTTTTTTAGAATAATTACAAGAACATTTTGAAATGTATATTTGCAGTGAAAAGGATAACTAAATTTTATAAATAGAGTTATCTTAAAATATGTTGAAAAATTGAATTTTATGAATATTAATTGGTTTAAAATTATTTACTTATTTTACAGATTTATTTTTTAGTTACTCTCTGAAATTAAAAATAATTGTGTGAAATTTTTCGAAATTTTGATAAAAATTAGGAAATAAAATTATAATTAAAATTTTGCTTGTAGTTAGAAGAAGTCTATTAAAATTAGTAAAACTAATACATTTAACAAAATATTTCAATAATATAATTAAAAGCAAAAGTATAATAAAATTAATTAACTTAAATATCGACTACTTGTGTGGTTATGTTTAAATTTTGTATAAAAGAAAAAAATACATTTGTGTGGGACAGTATTGTTAAAATAAAAAAGCTTTTAAATTTAGTTTAATTAGGTATTACACTCTAATACCAATTATAAAATCTTAGAAAGTTAATAAAAAATTAAAAATAATTAATTTTTTTAAATATTTTAATTTTGTTTTGAATTGTCGTTGAATATCATAATATAATGTGGGTTATAAATGTTTTAAAAATTAAAATATTCAAAACAACAGACAATTTTTAATAACGTATTTCAGTTGATCAATTTTCAAGAATTCATACAAATTTACATTATCTAATATGTATCTACTGATCTATGAAACATTTATGTAAATTGATATGAGAAATTTTGATAGCTCTACATTTCAAATTTTGTTCCTTAAATTTATCCATTAGTAGTAAGCATATTGTAAAAAATGCAAAGATAGTTTAAAAAAAAGATAAGTTTGTAAATGGATAAAACATATGGAGAAATTTTAGTTACAAATGAAATTTTATTTTTAAAAATTGTGTATAATGCATTGGTTTGTAAATTGTGTATAAATATATATAAAAAGTTGGTAAATAGAAAAAAGATTTCATATTACTAAATGAATATTTAACATGATAATCTAAATATGTCAAAACATTCATGTATTTCTAACATTAATACAAATAGAAGAAATTAATTACAGTTACTTAGATCTAATATTTCAATCCTTGCATATATATATATATATATATATAT
>JAPDSC010106860.1:42396-60561 GCA_026290005.1 Latrodectus geometricus
CATATGATAATCTATTTTGTATAATATTGTGCGTAAGAAGCAAGTAAAAGGGTATATCTAGAAAAAGAATAAATGATTGTAGATTGAAAGAATTATTCTGTATAATATTGACCAAAATATTTATATCAATATAAATGTAAACTTATTTATATCGGTATAAAATCGATATATCGACTCCAAAATAAAACTTAAATGAAAAATCAACTATTTTTTCCAAACATTTTCAAATTATGAATAATTTTATCACTAAAAAACTAGTTACAAAATCTTAACTCTTCAATCAATAAATTTATTCCTGTGACATTAACTCAAAATTATAAATTATTCAAGAGTAAAAAGTTTTAGAAATTCATGCGCTAAAGTTATTAATCATATCAAATTGTAAACATTTTCATAATGAAGTTACTATTAAATCGAGAACACTGGATAATAGACACTAAATTTAATAGAAGCTTTGATTTCATCAAGTGACGAAAATGATTTCCAACTAAACCAGAACATAGATATAAGCGATAAAATACTATCTTAAAGTAACAAGGGAAGGAATTTCATGTTGGTTTTGAAATAATAGTGTATTATAAAGCACATAGTCTGCTATTTTGCTTGCGCAGTTTCTTTTAAAATCAATTTGCCAATAATATTTAATAACCCAATTTTAAAAATACGATTAATATATGTATATATATTAGGTTGGAGAAAAAGAAATCCATTATTTTTATGTGAACTTTATGTAACTTCTTTTGGATTCGCTTTGTAAAAAAGGTTTAAAACAGTTTTCATGTAGATTTTTAGGTCTTGCGCGTTACAACTGCTGACACGCGGTTAACTTCGACCATTTTTAATATTTTATAGACATTTTCGACGATGCTGTACCCACATGCGAGGTGCATCTCTAACATCAAAAATACCCAAACGGAATCGACGAAACAAAAATTGTACGTAACTGGTTGTTGCAGTTTTATATAGGACGATAAACACCTTTCACAATTTTAGCCACCCGGATATCTTTTTCGCTGTTACAATAGAAAAACGAAAATGTATCGAATTTTCTGTTTGTTGTCTTCCATTTTTAAAACCTTGTACTCGTAACTGAATCAACCAAACAAAAAACCGCAAGAGGATATTTTTGTGTCAAATGTCACCTTTCCATCGAGCATAAATCTGAAATTATTTGATAGATACCTCATGAGATATCGATCACTACAGGCGTCTACCGAAAAAATAATGGATTACGTTTTCTCCAAACTAATATATATATATATATATATATATATATATATATATATTATTCAATAAAATATAAACATTTTGATACCTATTACAATGGTTTTGAAAGTACCATGTGGAAAATGCAAAAAGCTAACACAAAATTCATGTTGTAATGAATGTTAAGTATTTAAACATCTGAAATTCATGTGCAAAATTAACAAGAATTTGTAATATAATTTAAATTTAATCTTAAATAAAATTTAACATTAATACTTCTTTGACAACACAAATATGTATCTAAACAGTATCTCATCAGCAAGTATTTACAGTACATTTTAACAAGTATTAAAAATTTTCAAATAAAAAAAAATTCAATCATTTTACTCCTAAAATTTTACGTTAGACTCCGATATAGAATTTTACTTCTTACTTATTAATTTGCAAAATGTTTTCACATTAAGTCAAATCAGAGATTGTAAATTTACATAGAGTTATTATTATTTTCTATCTTAACTTGTTCCTATTTTTTACTTCAGTTTCGTTTGCTACATATATTACTTTTCTTGCTTCCCAAAATAGACACGCATTTTACACAATATTTACGTCAGAACCATTATTTGTTATTCTTCCTCAATGGTTGCACACACACACACAAATTGCTCTATCATGTTTCACGAAACAAAAACATATTGCACTTACTGTAAATGGGCACGAGATTAAAATAAAGTTGTGGGAAATGGGTACACAATTGTTTTGCAATCAAAAAGCTTTATGATCATTTATCCTTTTTTTATCTTATAACTCATCTTGTACATTACTTCAAAATTGCTATTTTGATCTTGTCCTTTCATTCAACCTTTTTTTCTTTACAAACAAACATGTATCTAAACTTGTATGTAATTCCACACAAACATGTATCCATTGAATAATTATTGAATTTTATTTACTTGAAAAATTTTCTGAAAAAAAATTTTTTTTCTTGTATTTTCTTTCCTGATATTGATAACTATTAAAATGTTATATTTATACATGATACTTATATTATTTGGCTATCAACATCTAAAGTATGAAACAGCCTGAAAAGTAATTAATTTATTAATATTTTTTTTATAAACTCTTAGTATTCAAATGATATGAAATTCCTATGATATGAAAAAATTACAAATATTATGAGTATTTATAATGCAAATAATTTTACTTATTTATATTTATGCATATTATGTTACTGGTTTAACTGATAATTATTATAAAAGACAGCTTAAAATATAAATTTTAATAATCCTAGAATTTTAATTAATACTTTTACCTTCTTGAATGGCTCATAATATTAGCTGCTCATAGAAACCCTTATTGATGCTATAAGATTTTCAAATTATTATACTGGGATATAAGAAGATATTTTTGAATGATATGATTACTTTCCAGTGCTTTCGAAAAATACTTAGATTTTGTAGCACTCCATTTTAATTAAGCTTTTCATGTACTTTTTAAGAAATGGAGAAATATAACTATTACGAATCAAGAAAAATAAATTAAACAGAGTCTCTCGGGACATAGTTATTATTTTTTCTCCATAAGTTGAAAATATTCATTATTTAAAATGAAATCCCCTTTCTTGTTGAATATAGTTTTTTTTAAAAATCCATGAAGGAAGATAAAAGAAAAGTTCATACTTTTGCGATCAAAAAATTAAATTACCAAGAAACGACAGTAAATGTCTTCGATACAGCTTTAAATTTTCTGCATTCATAAAATGAAATAGGATACAAAATCTTGCCTCTACGAAGGAGACTTTTCTCTGAGACAAAAATAAAAGATTAGCTACAAAGATTGTAAACTATTTCTTATGAAGTTCTCTGAAATCCCCAAGTACCCCTATCTAATACTGCATTGTTGAAATATATAAAATCAAATTTTCCTTTTTTTCGGAAAATCAAAATAGCGCAGTTGCTTATTTAATCTATTGGAATAAAACGTTGAAATTGACGAAAATGCTCTGAATATTTAAATCATGCAGATCCATGTAGAATATTAGAACATAGATAATAATTTAACCCTTAGAGATAATTTTATTTAATACTAATAATATATAAAATAAATTAGTTGAATATTATCTATTTAATTTAGTATACATGGCAAGGAATTAGGAAAAAAATAGCTATTCTATCTGTAAAAAATTAAATGTATTTTCTTTGTCCCTTTGTATTCGAAAGGCTGTGAAAAGTAGTTTTAAAAGTTTTTAAATGTGAATTTTAAATTTTATTATTTTGATTATATAATTATTTAATAAAAATATATTAAATATAAATTTGGTGTAAAGTTAAAAAGCTACCATTTGCTTAATAATTTCTACTTAAATCAACTATGATGTGTTCAATAGAGACGGAATAGTTTAAAAAATGTTTAACTTTTTAATAAAAATTTGAAAAAGAGTTCTTACTTTTATTTATGTTTTGTAAAAATGCATTTATTTAAGGTAATGATGACTGAATATCTGGCGAATATGTGGTAAAAAATAAACGGTGAATTGTTTTTCCAATGGTGTTCACTGGGTGATTAACCCTTCACCTTAACAAGGCCGGACACTGCTGCTCATTTAGTGTTAGACGGTGAGCACCTGTGAACCAAGTCACTGAGGCAAGTAGCATTACCCACGTCACACCACCAGAAACCTGTTAATAAGGCGGGCCACATTCATGCAGCATCTCAGAAGAAAAAAGGACAAAGAAACACAGTGAAAGAAAGAAAGAAGGGTAAAATCCATGCTCGAACCAGGATTCGAACCCAGAACCAACAGCATATGATTCAGGAATTTAATCACTCAGTTATTGGCCGGCAATAAACAGGTGTTAGAAACTGTTATTTTGCAATTTATAAAACGTCAAATCTCATTTCACTTTCATTACGATGTTTACTCTTTGAGATAAGATGCATACTGCGTTCTGATAAAATGTTAGTAGAACTGTACTTTATTCCTCATTTAACGGCAAATATTCAAGTTTTGATAAAAATGTTGTGGACTCAACGGAAACTCTAATTCAAAACACGTTCTATAGGCTTCAAATCGGCAATTTAAACTAAGAGAGAAATTCCACTTGATTATTGTCAAATCAACACGCCGTAGCGCTTGTGGTATGTACTTATAGGTATGTAATGTATACAGGTATGTCAAATGTCTTCTTCTCACGGCAACTCACGGTCGCTAGCGATGAGTCTGGTGTAGAAAACATGTAATGCAGACTTCACCACAGTGTTGTGTTTTTCGACGAGTCGAGATTTAGTTTTTAGTCTGAATCACGAGGAGTGTTCTTATGAAAAATGCCAGGTTCCCAGTACCACTAGACAATATCATTGAACAAAATTCTATGGTGCTCCAGGAGTGCTCGTTTGCAGAGAAGCATTATACAGGGTCCCAGAAAAGATATGCAAGTTCAAATCAAAACCATGACAGGCTAAATTTATCAAGATATCATTCTGGAACAACATGTCCATTTGAGTAGAAGTGTCGTGGGTACAGAATTTGTGTTAATGGAAGACAATACCTATCCTTGCCGTTTGAAAACCGTCAACTACTACCTTCAATCGGAGCATAACATCCGCTTAGAATGTCCAATGTTCTCACTGGACTTGAATTCGATAGTACATGTGTGGGACATGCTTGTCAGATGAATCGAAGCCCATCAAACATCTCGAACATACCAAATCTTCGGAGAACATTGTTTGCTGAGTTCAGTTTTCTGACCAAAGTGCATCTCGAAAATGTGATCCTCAGCAAACCTTGGAGTTGTGAGGACTATATTTCCTCGTATAGAACACATACTATATATTAACCATAATACTAACAACATAATGGTCAGTTGTTCTATGGGCGGTATGTGATGAGTGCTCCAGAGAGCTATAAGAGCGGTTTGAATGTCTAATATTAAACATACACAAACTTTTGTTCTTTCTCATTTGCTTAATACATAAGCTTTAAGTCGAAACCTCGTTTGTTTTGTTTCAGCTCATTTAGTTTCTAGTTTTGGCATTATCCTTATTTTATGCATATATGTGCATGTATTTGTTGTAAACGAAATATTTCATTGAAATAAAGTTATAAAATAAAATAATTTTTCATTCAATGCATTAAAGGAAAAACTACTTTATTTAGGAAAAAAATTTAACTTAATTCCATTGTAACTTTAATTAAAAAAAATTTAAAGACAGAGAGATTATTTCTTAATGTTATGTTAAGAAATATTTTTATTATTATTATTTTTTATTAAGATTAATTAAAAAACATTAGTCTTTGAATGTTTCTTATATAATCTTAGAATATTTTTGCACTTATTAAGCTTGTCGTAGTGGAAATCACATATAACTTTATAAATTATTCAGTATACAGTTAAGTAATTAAAACAAATACATAATTAAAATTAAAATCAATTTCTCTTACATATTTAACAACATTCAAGAAAAACTAATTGCCTCTTTTTCTTTAATGAAATTTAATTTTATTTTCATATATCATTAAACAATAATTCGCAAAGAAAATTTGTCTAAGATGAAAACTTTCAAATTGATTCTTCAAAATATTTCTGTCAAAAAAGTATTCTAATATTAATTTTTAGCTTATACAAATATTATCATGTTTTGTTTTGTTTTCAAAGATTGGCGAGGGAATTCAATCAAATACTTAAGTGGTCTGAAATGTTATTATCATGGATAACAATAAAATATTATTAAAATTTACCTATCATTCAGATAAAGAACCCTTTATTTTACATTATTTTATTAAAAATACTCTATTCAATAACCGTGTTGGGGAGTTAAAAAGTTGAATTTGTGTTATGAGATTTCTCTATCATAAAAATCAATTTCAATGTAAAAACTAAAGAAGTATTTTAAATTATTATCACGTTATTGTTTTGAAATGTATTTCATATACTTTTCTAAAGTCGTTATTCTTTGTAAAAGAATGAAAATAGATTAAGGGAATGATCATTCAAAAGTATTAAAAATTTGATTTCTTTGGTAAAAAAAATGGTTTTATTAAGGATTGAAAACGAAACATTTTTCATTTCAAGTATTTTCTTCAAATTTCCTCACATGTATTTTTTTTCATTTCTTTGTTTATTTTATTTGAATATGATTTATAATTTGGAGGAATTTTCAAAAGCTAGTTTCATAGAAAGCATTATAATTTCTTTTTTGAAAATATAATTGTTTCTAAAAATATTATTAAAATAATATACTATAAGGAAACAAATTAAAGCTACCTTACATATAGTTTTTTAAATATATTTTGAAGACATTATAAATATAATGTTTTTTTTATATTTTATTAATAAATAAAGTTTTCATAATCTTCTACAAATAATTTAATGAAACTATTCTTAACGATTCATTAAACACGTTTGCAGATTGAATAAAAATGACAAAAATATATTATAAAAACGGACATAAATATGTTTGAAGCGAATATCTTAATTTTTTTAATTAATTCACTGGAAAAAAATAGAAAAATATTTTAAGTAAAATTTCGTAGTAAATATTTGATGCAAAAAAATTAAAGAAAGCAATTTAAAAACAAGAATTAAAAAGCAATATAAAACAGCAGTTCAATTTTGCAATAAGTGTATAATTAAAATGCATTTTTAAATTTCTGTGAATGTAATTAAAAAAGAAGTATATGAAAAAGTTTTTAGAAAATTGAAATATATTTTTAATGAAAAAGAGAAAAAAATAAAAAAGATTTATATAAGATTATTTCTTAATATGTGACGCAAGTAAAATTAATATATTTTTAAGTGGATTAATAAAACTAAAATATAATATAACATTTTCATATGGAAAGTTTTTAATCAAAGCTTTAATATATTTTATTAAGGATTTATGCTTTATGATGTAATATTTTTCGTCCTTTAAAGACATTTAAAACTTACTTTTTAAGTTACACAATAATTTAAACAAGTTCTAGTATTTATATATGATGTGAGAATGATTATATATAAGCCGTAAAAAAGTTGTAACTGCTTTTTCGTCGTTATAAATCTAAAAACTGTTTTAAAGTTCCTTTGGAAGTCTGTTTTAAATTTGCTTCCCAGAATAAATTTCTATTGCTAAGATATCGTCATCTTTTCTCCTCTATTGATGATAATATCATTTGCTAATATATTGTCATCAATAGAGGAGAAAAGAGAAGAAATTGCTGAAGATTTATCAAGACAACATACGTGCAAAAAATAGAGGTGCAACTATCTCTTTTGAAATTTTAGTATCAGATTAAATATTAAGCAATTAATCTTAAACTTAATTCAATATTTCTCATCATTCTCCTTAGATTTATTAATTATAGATAGTTTCGTCACAAAGATAAGTTACTAATGTATTTCATCAAAAATTATATTTATTTGTTGAATTAATTTATGTTATGCTTAAATTTGTTTTATGTTATTCCAAATTATATTAACAGCATTTTTACAATGCATTCTTTGTTTTGTATTTTATGTAAAATGCTTTCTATTTTTATTTTAGTAAATAAATATTTAACTTAGCTTTATATTTTAAATTGTGTTATTTTTTTAATTTTAAGATTGGAGTAGTGCCTTTCTTTTTGAGACTAATTCAAAAATTTAGTAGATTCGATAAACAAAAATGGTATTGATAAAATATATAACGTCATTCAAAATATGTTTCATATACAATTTTTTACATGTTCCAATCATTATAAAAAAAGCTTTAATTTTTATTTCAAGTACATATTTTAATTATTAAAAAATTTCAATATTTATTGCAAACAAATATTGGTTTGTAAAATTTTAAGAAATAAAAAACAGTAGGAAATTTTTAATTGCTAATGAGCATATTTATCCGAAGTGATTAATTGACATTATCATCAATAAAATTAATGAATCTTAACACATTTAAATATAACTTGAAGGAATATGTAATAAAGGAATTTTCATTTTTACTCTACGATTTATTTCATAATGTTTCACAACAATTTCATAAATATATGTTTAAGGTTAGTTGTTGACCGAGATTGTTAATTAAAAAAAAATTCTTAAATATGGTTAGAAAGAAATTATCAGAATTGGGAAAATATTTTAAACTAAATTAAATATGTAGAATTTTTATCTTCAAAATACACTTAAAATGTCCTAAATACACTTAAATTAATTATGTAGAATTTTTATTCTTCAAAATTCTCACAGAAGTATATCAGTAATCTTGTAAAACATATTACAAATAAATAATCAGGACTCTATGGAAACAAAATATTCAGTAAAATTTCCTTAAAAAGGAATCACAAATAAAATGAAAATTGTATATTATTTAATATTCCAGAACAGAATACGTCAAATCTTTTACATGTCGTAATTTTGTTATCATAAAAATTAAAGGCAATCTAATATATTTCCTACAAACTTTTCTAATAACAACCAAATTTCACCTACTTAAAAAAACTCACAATGCTGTTTTTCATGCTATTATGCAATTTTATATACCATGCTTTGTATTATTAACAACAATTTTTACTTACAATATATGTATCGAAACATAAAAAAATGGTTATCTTGTAAAATAATTATGTGGAGACAAAACAACATTAATCAAAATTTTCAACATCCATTGCTGAATGTCATACTACTACAATAAAATAAACTTAAAATAGATTGTAAATCAAAAATTCTTCTTCAAATATGATTAGATGGAAATTATGAGAATTGGGAAAATATCTTCAAATACTAAAATTTTTAATTTATTATATCATAAATAAAATAGAATAATGTATGATATTTTTGATACAAAAATTACAGTAATTGAATATTTTCAAATATGTAGGATTTTGCTTAAAAACTTTAGATAAGAAATATAAGTAAGAAATACAATGTTCCTTAATTCCTACTAGTTTTCCTTCTTTCTAAAATAGATTGCTTACTGTGTATTAATATGTAAATTTAGTCTAACTTTTGTTAAACTTCTGTTATACACACAAATTATTCATATTTGTTTTATCAGTAATATTTGAAATTGAAAAATTGTTTTTGTAAAATCATAAAAGCTTCTTTGAAAATGTTTTTAAAAATGAAATTGGAGAAGGAATTTGTCTGCTTTTTCAATGATTTACTCAAACTACAAAGATTATTTTGTTAGCCTGGCATAAATGATTTACTTTCTTTGACATAAATTAACCCACAATTTTTGCAATACGTATTTTAATGTTATAAGCTGTGCATGCAGATAGACTGCTATTTCTATATATTATTCATAAATAATTTTTAGTTTATTCTTATAAACTTAGACTCAGAAAACCAACTTTTTTTTTATCATAAAAGGGGATTTTTATTGAATGATGTTTGCTATTTTTTATTCCTAAAATATTATACTTTTGAGAAAAAAATTATTAAATGCGATAATACATTTGAAACTAAAATAAATTTTAATATCTTTTCATTATTTTATTGTTAATTCAAAATGGATCATTTTGTCACCAATTAAATTTCAATGAAAACTAGATTCCTTTTTATGTATACAATTTTTATGTAAATGAATATTCAATTTCTGTCGTAATTTTACTATTAATAAATTGATTTGAAATTGAAAAGAAATGTAAAACAAATCCACAGTAAAATTTTAATTTATTTTTTTATGTTTTTTTTTATTTGATTTATTTTTAAATGCTGCAATCAGATGAAATTTTTCTGCCCGCACACAAATTCAAATTAGTTTTTCTTTCTTCGTTTTAACTTTGAAGAGAAAAACAGAAATTTAATCTAAACAATCGGTTACTCAGGTATATTTTCCTATTAGCTATTTATTATGCCAGCCCTACTTTTTTTAATTTATTCGATTTATTTTGTTACTCTGATATTCCTGCCTATCGAAATTCTAAATACAACTGATCAATTCTAAATTTGACTAACATTTTTAATTGGCGGTCATAATTAAGAGACATGATCAAAAATTAGGGTACTTATGGTTGTTCATGCTTCTACCTCCATTTTGACATCTCATTACCCAGTCTAGGAATGCAGAACAACTACAGAATAATTCCTAATACAATACCATTTGTCTTTAAGTATGACGAGTTAGGATAAGGTAAAATATTGGACCAATTACTTTTTTCTAACCAACAATTTACCATGATTCTCCCTAATTTTATGTACTTGATTCCTGTAAATAATTTTTTAACGTAGATATTTCTTTTTATTATATATAATTATAAAATCATAGTATAAAATGTATAATGTTGTTTTAAAAGTAAAAGATTTGTATACAGGTACACAAATATAAATGTGTCATTTCAAACTATATAGTAGTTATTAATATAAATGAGATTTTATATCTTATGACTTTAATCCATCAATAAGCTTAACATATTTTATGATAGAAATTTTATTTCGTCTAAGAAATTATAATACGTATTTTAAAAAAAAAATTCTAATTTTTTTTAAATAAAATATTCGGAAAATAGAAAAAATGAATATTAGCATATTTAATAAAAAATAGAATCATAGATATAAATTAACATTTACATCAAAAATAGAGTTTGACAATTGCACTAAAAATCGATAGTGAAGTTATTTACGAAAATTAAATTCTTCAACTATTTGATTTGTAATTCTTATATAAGAGAGATTCTCTTTTTGTATTTTCTTTCCTTTATATTGATGAAAATTTGTATTAATTTTTCAAATTTAATCTAATTTCAAGGTCATCAAATATATAAGTTATTTAATTATTTAAATATATGAGATATATCATTTCTATATCCCTATGAATATTTAAATTGAATATAAAGAGCTTTAAAAACTAAATTCATTTCATTCAAACATTAACATATAAAGTCACAAGCCTTTATAAGAAAGCATAATTTTCGTTCATTATTTTATTTTAATTTAATTTATTAAATATTTAATATATAAGTCAAAAAATAACAAAGAAAAAACATTAAGATACTTATTAAAAAAGAAAACAACCGTTTTAATCTTCAAAATTAGAATAATAACCTGATCCATTTAAAAACTATTTTAGCGAATAAAATTATCTATTTAGGAAATATTTTAATGTAAAACAATTCATTTCTGTTTCAGGAAATAATGGAAAATAAGTATTATCAAAATATACTTTCAAAATTTAATACTTAAATTATGTCAAACACTTTATTTGAAAGCAAATAGTTCTTCGGTAGTTAATTTAAAAGTGTGGGCTGTTAACTACTACATAAAATGTTTTATTAACCCTAAAACTAGAATTATGAATATGTTAAGTGTTTAGTGAATTTTCAGTGAACTGTGTGGGAGTGTATGCGCGTGTGTGTAGGAAATATGATAATATTTACATTAAAACTCTTTCTCATTAGAATATAGACATGAATCTTTAATGCCTTTTTGTGAATAACAGAAATATTTTAGTAAATGGAATTATTTATAAATAATTCCATTTTTCTGCATAGAAGTTTTTGATAATATTGAAATTTTATTCGTTTAGAGTCTTGAAACCATCAAAAATAAGACTATTCAAAAATAATAAATTTTAATTTCAAAATGAATTTTTATTTTTTCTAAAATAACATTTGAATAAGAGTGAAAGGATTTTTCTTCTATTCTTATTCTTATGTTCTAATTTTGTTCTAATTAAAAATTACACTAATTTAGTATTTTGAATCCACCAAAAGTAAGACTGGTCAAAAATTAAATGTAATTCCAAAATTCATTTTTATTTTTTCTAAAATAACATTAAAATAAGAGTAGAAGGAAATTGCCTGAAATATTATATCTATGTATTTCATCCTAAGGTACAATTACATAAAAAAACAACACCATAAAAACTTGTTGCTGCTTACAGCCACAGTAAAATATTTGCAAATTCACAAGTGAACTTGCTTTGCTTTATTAATAAAATCTAATAATATGATTAAGGTAATTAAACACTCGATGTTAATGTATGACGTAATATTTTTTACGTTACATTTTTTGACGTATATAGAGGAATGCATATATGCTATTGAAAGAATACAAATCCGGAACCAAATGTTAGCCTTCAAAAACAATCGTGTATTAAATTACTTTAATTTCTTAAGATGGGACATCCAAAGAGGAAGTGCTGAGACCCATAAGTTGATTTTGATAATCAAACCGAGTTTTGCTGCTTACAGCTGTTCAAAAGCCTTTTTTATTTATAAGTTGCCGCCTACTCTGTCTAGTGGTCCGCATTCCTGACTGTGGATAGGGTGGTCTGGGTTCGAATCTCAGTCGGGGCATGGATGTACCTTCTCTTTTTCTCTCTCCTATCTTTGTCCTTTCCTTGTATGAATGGATAGTGAATGGTTGCCTACCCTATAAACGGGTTCTTATGGCATGTGTGTACTGAGGAAGTCGGACTCCACATCCAATTGCGGTTCAGTTGAAAGAGTGGAGCAGCGCACCCATACTGCCAGCCTAACTGGCACTCGAAAAAAAAAATTATAAGTTCGAATTTGCATTGACAACAGTGATAGTAAAATGAAAAGTGAGGCCTATTAATTTCGTAAGGCATGTAAGGAACAACTTTCATAAATAAATAGATATAATTTGTTTAAAATACGGATGGTTTATATATATAATATTTAGAAAAAAATCACTTAAAGAAAAGATTCGTCTGGCATATTCGAAGTTAAATTTAATGTCGTTTTTCAATGCAAAATATTTGGCATGTAAGACCTGTATGAGTTAATATATTGTCACATTAAGAACTCTTAAACAGAACAGAAAATAAAAATTTATTATTTTTTTCATCCAAACCAAGCAAATCTAAGCAATTATAACTTAATACTCTTTTAAGAAAATAATATACTGAACGAAACATAATTCTTAACAAAAATTTAACTTGCAAGTACGCATTTGAGGATAGCAATATTAAAAAGCTGGAAATTTGACTTTTGGTCATTTTGAAAAATTGACTTTTGGTCATTTTGACTTTTTGACTTTTGGTCATTTTGACTTTTGGTCATTTTGAATTTCCAGGAAAGGAAATTCTAAATTACTAAAATTTAAAATTAGGTTAAAAGGGAATTTTCAACCAATTTTTTTTCACATTTGATGGATACTTTCAAGAACTATTAAATTTACGAATTACTTTAGAAATAAAATATTTTTGGTTTGGATGATTTAAAGGAAATATAGTTACCTTAAAATAGTTTAACTTCACTATTCGTCTTTTAACAATTGTTTATTTATATGGAATACTGCTTACAACAAATCAAATGTGAAAAAATCTAAAAAATTCGCACTTTTTCAATCGGAATTCATTCATTTCTACGAATTATTGTATTATTTTATCTTGATTGAATCTTTAATTTTATAATTATTTTGTGCATTTTAAACGAAATATTTAAGTAAATATAAAGCTAAATAAAAACCAGATTTGTTTATTTCAATATTTATCTTTCTTCTCTTAATGCAGTATCAAGTAAAGTAATTAATGTTTTTCTTTATTGTATTTTTCTATAAATAAAAAATTCAATTAAACGTATTTAATCAGCTAATAGCTTAAATGAAAATGTTTTTTCATTTACATTAAGAAGTAAAAAAAAGTTCATTCTGTGTTGGTATCTCAATTATCAAAAAGAAACTTCTATACTCAAAAACTACAAAAAATGTTAAGATGTTTACTTCCCAAATTTATTTGCTGATAGATGCAGATAAACTCTTTTAATTGCTTTATTTACCTTAAAACAAAATGTTGTAAATAGTTTGTAAATTTAAAATTTAATATTTGATGATAATTTGAACAAAAATTATCTACATTATTTTAATTCATTATTAAAATTCTTTCTAATTAAGAAAATTAGCAAATTTGAAAATTTAAATGCTCATTAAATCTTTTCATAGAAATATTATCAAGTTTTGCATAGATCTATGATATACAAGTAGATCAAATATTAATGTTACAAACGTCTACGTTAGTCTTATTAATTATTATAACTACTTGGTCAAATTTACTGTCACAATTATCTAATCTTTTTTTATTTTTTATTTATTTATTTATTTATTTTATTTTTTTAAAGGTAACAAAAATCAATCAGCAATGAAAGCTGTATTGAATTAATTCCATCGTTTATATCTTTATCATTTATTATATCTTTATCATTTTTTATATTTTCAACATTTATAACTATTTTGTTGCTCCAAATATTGCAAGCTTAATTGAATTAAGATTTTCTTAATTTTGAGTTCATTCTCCGTGTTTGTTTCATGATACAAAGTCCTTATTGAGTATTACAAAAAACCTTTGCTTTTGATACCATTGATGCTCCTGTTTCTGTGGCGCCTATTTTTGTGCTGGTTTGTTAACATCTCGCATCAACAAACGTTGTCAGTTTGTAAATTGTGCAGTTTCTCAAATACTACCGTCTTTGGAGTTAAAAAGCTATGTATTTCTTCCTCTTTTTTCTAAAGATAATTATAAATTTACAAATGTCTAAAAATAATCAATAAGCAATGAAAAATATGTGGCAAATATCCAAAATAACTCCCCGTTTATACCGCTCTTTTAAGGGCTATTTTTGTTGACATCAAAGGTAGGTGGTGTTCACAATTAAGTGATTTCATTAGATATATAGCAACACTTTGTAAATATAATTATTTTAAAACTTACTTAATTTGCTTGTCAGTATTTTTATATTCACATGATTATAATTCAATTACCTTTCTAACTTCCTCCTCAACGGTAATAAGCAACATATAAAACATATGACTGACCTTAATAATACAACCCAAACTATTTTAATTTGGTGGGACTCAGATTTTGAACATGTTTTGGCAAATACTTTTTAGTTCAATTAATATGTTATTTTACTTCTTTATCTTTTTTCGCTTTTATTAGATTCAAAAGTTTAATAACAAATTATGAATTTTTTTTCACTTAAGCAGGGAAGGAATTATAAATTAAGATTGAATAATTAATATTAATATCTAATTTTCCATTCCTGTGAAAGAGACATTGTAGGGAAATTACGTATTACACACCACTCTAATCCTAACCATTGTTGTTTTTTTTTCAAATAGCTTCAAATTAACTATCTTTACCACAAAAAATGAAGTATTATATATTTTTTTTTTCTCTTCACTTAACAAAATATCTTTCTTTTATAATTGCTCATATATCTTAGAACAATCATAAGTAATTTACCTTTAAGAGATTTATATATACATCAAGGTAGTAAATGATCTGTCACAAAGTATTTTTGAAGTTTTTAGTATTATGCACATCACATCTATAATCAAATTGCTCTTACAGTATCGATTGAATCTCTTAGCTATTGAAAATTATTTTATTTCATTTTAAAAATATAATTTCTGTTGTTGTTTGATAATACTTGACAACGTCAAGCCCACCCGTCCCAGACTAGGCGAATGAAGTTAGAGAGAGAGAGTTTCCTCCGTTTTTGAATAGAGCACCCTCATACGAAGGTGGAAGTACGACTTTTGGCTCATAGATGGCAGCCCCACCTGAATCTTCCAATTTTGAGATTGAAACCAGTGAAGACCCAAAGCCTGGCTCCAACCACCCTCAGAGGTATTGATTTGTAATGGGAACACGGAGGACATTTCGACCCGACATATTTTACGTGCCCCAGTTACCTTTGTGAACACAGCGGATCTTCGATTAAGCCGGGATTCGAACTTACCACCTTTTGATAAAGAGACGACGTTCTAATCAACCAGGTCACCGCGGCCATATAATTTCTAAATAACCCATATAACTTCAATATAATTAATAAAAAAATTAAAAAAGTATTATTTTATAAATTAGCATCTATATTTACATACAACCATAGAAAAATGTGTTCAGGTTCATACATATATATTAACGTATAAGTAAATACTTATTTTTGTGTATTCAATACACAATACTGTTAAAATGTTGCAATACTTTATTTCTGGTATATTTAAAAATGGTCTTGTAAGAAAGTATTGTTTGTATTAAAACTAATTTCAAATCATTGAATAAAATTTTCAATCATAACACAAATTCTTTGACTACAAGCTCAAAAAAGAAGAAACATATTTTACCGACCTGAAGTAGATGAAGATGCAAATGGAAATAAGGAGAAATACAAGAGAAATGCTAAGGCCTGTCACTTCAATCATACGGGTATCTTTTGCGACTTGTATCTTTTTCTGTGAAATAAAATAACATGGAATATTTCAATTCATGTAAGTTTATTAATAAATACAAAAAATATCATTCGAAAAAGGCAAAAATGTAATTTGATTTAATCTGTTCTAAAATAAAAGATTTTATAACGTAAAACATATTCCTTAACATAAAATTCTTTCAATAAATTGAGTTATATAAAATAAATAAATTAGGTACAATTTCATTTATTCCTGCTCACGATAATCCTCAAAACGGAGGGGGGGGGAAATCAATATTACTGACTTAAATATTTGTATCGGGTATTGCTTAAAAAGGTTTATATTTTCGTAAATTACTAAAATTAGCACAAAAACTTTTGGTTCAGATTATCAGTACGGTCGCTCTTGGCAACCAAAGTTGGCGATAAATAACTTTTTCTGGCAACCCAACCAATTCTGACCAATTACAGATGAGGGATTCCGACCAATGAAAAATGGAATATTCTGTTTATTTTCAAACCTCACTTGACCAGATTGGCGAAGTTGGCGAGACTTGTTGAAAAAGTTGACCAGAGCGACCGTACAGTAAATTTTTACCATATTTTTTTATAAAATAAATAATTATCCTTTATTGGCAAAATTTACTTTTAACCCAAATTTTTTATCGAAACTGCTTATCAAATACTTCAAGGAAATATTGCGGGGATACAATGTATTATTAAGAACAAATATACATTATGTAATAAACTAAATATAAAAATAAGATAAAATAATTAACATATTACTTAAGAAAATGTTTTTTTATTTGATGCATACAAATATTATTCCTTACTTTAACATATTATTTTTATAAATACTCTGCAATAATTTTCTAAGGATTTTATATAAATTAATTGGCAAAGCATAAGTCATTTTAATAATTTAGTAATACATTGAATTTTATACATTGTATTTGAAGAAATAAAATATCTACTATTACTTATAATTACTTGGTCAATTTTCTTTTGTCAGTATTTTGATATTACTTTTTGGTCTGTTTTCTGACCAAAAACATTTGACATAGTTGTTATAACTTTCATCTGTAACAGTGATTAGTTTTATGAAAGTACGTACAATACTATTATTAATAAATAATATGATTGACTTAACGATCAGGCTCTAAGTATATTTATTAAACTCTTGGTATATATAATTCAATAAAATTATAAAAAAAATTTTTTGGTTAGGTGGACAATGATTATCAAGCAAAATTAAGTATAATTGTTTAATCTGCCTCTCATAACTTCCAAGAATTAATAGGCCATAGAAAAAAGATGGAAGTACTCAAAACTGCAGTAAACAAAATTATTAATATGTAATTTTCAAATAGAAACTAAAGTTGAAACTCAATAACATAGATTGTAGTGTTGATAAATTTATGATTTTAAGGTAGATTTTTAGATCATTTATTCATAGAGCTTACACAAATCTGCAAAATACTGGCTGCAATACTGTTACGTAGGAAATTATCAATTATAGAAAGGAAGAATTAAAAAATGTATTTTTATAGAATATATGTTCAAAAAATAGGTAAACACAAAATAATAAAGCCAAGAATAATTTTTCAGTCAACACTATAAACTTTATTTTAATAATTATATAAGTCCTGAACACATCGCCAAGTTCGATTTAAAGCCTTTTTTTTGTAGAAATTTACTTCGAAGTTAATTTTATAAAATTTTTCGTTTTTATTCAGAATAATCCGTTTTTTCAAATGCATTGTTCAAATTATGCATATTTACATATACACACTAACATTATTTTACATATATATATATATATATATATATATATATATATATATATATAT
>JAPDSC010106860.1:69585-89102 GCA_026290005.1 Latrodectus geometricus
TTTCCCTACTTTCGCTTCAATACTTTAATCATATAAAGCAAAAATGTTAACATCCAGATGACAATAATAATTGTTTGCCTCCTGGATATTTACATTTTTACAAATTTATGTCTATACTAAAATTTAAATTTAATATATATACACACTCCAATATATATATATATATATATGTATATAATTAGAAACTAAAAACAGCTTTACACTTTATAATTTTAAAGATCTCTTCATAACGTTAATTTAAACATTTTGCTGTGAATTTAAATCAAGTTATCAATTTTTATAGCAATAAAATAATTGTAAATATGATAATAAAATTTAAAAATTGAAAAAAAAAACTATTCCGAACTGTTAACAAATCAACTTCAGACAACAACACTCCTAATATTTAATACAAACAATATGAATCAGATATTTCGTAAAATATCAAGGAAATTATTCATATTTATTTTTTTGAAACTCAAATATAAAAACCGAACTATTTTTAAAAAAATGCATAAACATGGATAGGAAATCATCTGCATGAAAAATATGTAATTGAAAGTACAAAATTTATAATAACGCAATTGAAAAATACTTCTCCTCTTCACGAATATTTAAAAAGTAAAATTATTGTTAATGCGATCGGGAGAAAAAAATTAATGATTTAAGTAACAATTTTAAAACATTTTTAAATGTCTTTTAAATATAATCACTTGCGATGATTCTGATACTATTTTAAATAAATAAAAAATAAATCTGCATTCTTTCACTGAAAATACATAATTTCGACGTGATAGTACAAGCGTAAGTTATAAAATATAAAGAATAAATTTTGAAACAGATAATAGTAAATGTAAAAACTATTTATAAATACATAAAAAAAATCTTGTTGATATTTTTTCTATAATTTAAGCAGTTGCTTTACAATGAGGCATGCAAATATATAACACCTTTTAAACAATATAACATTAAATATTATATAGGCTACTTATTTATTTTAACAAAAAAATCACATAAAGTAACTAACGAAAAATAATTCCCAATTACAAAAAATTAGTAAAAACATTTTAAATTTATTTTTCGAATTTAATCTTGCATAAGAAGAAACTTTTTATCAAAAGAGTTATCTGCCTTATTATAAATAAATTTCATAGTTTCATTTTTTTGCTATTTTTATCATTATCTAAATGTCTATTACGTCCTTTTAAATCACATTATACGCTAATTTATGTTTGCATATTTTATATAATCACAGCATTGGTGATTATGTATGTATACAAACTTCACACTGAGAGAAAGAAAATATCACTAGAAATCATAAATAAATAGTAAATGTGCAGAAAAAATATCGATTCATGATAAATAATCTTAAAGGCCAAAAACATCTGGTAAAGAAAAAAGTATAAAACTTTGAAATTACTTACAAACATCAAAGAAAATGTTCAAAGTTGTTAATTTGCTTTACCCTTTTTGGAAGGTACACATTACAAAATTGTTTACTCTTAATGTTCACAAATTAAATAATACTTAAAGAGAAATCGTAACCAAGCGAAATATCAATAAAAGAAATTTATATATAAACATAATATTTAATTTTTTTTTCTCTCTACCTATATATTTCATTCAATTTAGCAAATCTTTGTAGAAATTACTTTATAATAATTGTGAATAAATTTTTTTTTCTATCTCCTTTAGTAAACCTTAAAGGCCTAAAGTATGTTTCAAATATCCTTAATATCTCTTTCTCATTGTTTACCTATCTTTCTGAAAATACATTCCAATAAATATCAAATTCTTTCTTGAAAAGAAATGTATTTTTAAAGCATGACTTAATATAACTCAATTTTATTTGATAAAAGATATTTTTCCGGAAGATATTGAGTTCTTTGTCTCACAATTTAGACATAGCTTCCTCTAAATCTTTTTCAATCTTAAAAATACCTGAGAACATTTCTAATATTTACAATACTAAAACAATTTATTAATATTCTATCATATTACATATTTCTATACAAAATTGTTATATAAGATTGATGTAAGAAATGTTTAAATATATATCAATGGAGAGTATTTTATCAATTTATTATTAAATACGTATTTAATATAAATTTTATCAATTCATTATTTTACCATATGGAATTTTAAAAAAAATATTGTGTAAAAGTTGTAATGGAATATTTATATTATAATATTTATTATATATTTATATTTAGTTGTTAAGAAATATTGTATACCAAGGCTATATGTATATATATATATATAGTCACAATCACAGTTCCTGGTTTATAAATTTTTCTGATTTAATTTTATATTTCTATACTTTATAATAAGCCGCCCAACCTGTCTAGTGGTTAGCGTAACTGACTATGGAGGGGGAGGACCTGGGTTCGAATCCCGGTACGGGCATTAATGTACTTTCTCTTTCTCTGTGTTTCTTGTCCTTTCCTCAGATGATGAAGGAATGTGGCCTACCCTATAAACGGGTTTGTGGTGGTGTGGCGGGGGCGATGCACCTCCGTGACTTGATTCACAGGTGCCCACCGGGTAACGATAAAATGAGTAGTAGTTTCCGGCCTTGATGCGGCAAATGGGCTAATGTACTTACTCAAGCGTGCCCTCTATTAGAAATAAAAAAAATTTTTATAATAATTACAGAAGTTTTGGTTAAATGATTAATTATTCATTGAGAAAGTACAAGGTGGCCCAGTAGTCACTTTACATTTTGAAATTTGCTGAGAAATATCAAGACATGCTAGTGAATTTTGTTCAACCTCAGTTAGTAAACATGGCAGGGTATTGGTGGCAACAAGATGGAGCAATTGCACATACTGCTAGACCCACAATGCAGTTGTTAACTGCAATGTTTCAGGATCGGATAATCTCTCTTAAATCCGATTTTGAATAGCCTCCACGTTCTCCTGATTTGACATCTCCGGACTTTTGGCTTTGGGGATATCTTAAGGACAAAGTGTATGCAAATAAGCCCCGAACTATTTAAGAACTTAAGGCAAACATAAGACAGGAAATTCTTTCCCTACAACCTCAGATGTTAAGAAGTGTCATGTAGAATAGCTTAGAAAGAGCTCGACTAAGTCACTAAGTCAGAACTAACTTACACACTCTAAGCTTTGTAATAAAAAAGAATTAATTAAATACAGTCATTTCAGAAAAAGTTATTAAATTTTCAAAGTGTAAAGTGACTTCTGGTATAAAAATATTTAAAAAAATTATCTGATATCAATTTACTTTGCCTTAATTTATTTGATGCATTTAGTATTTTTTCTAATTTAATGCTACTATTTAATTTCATTTTATTGATTTTGATTTGTGTGATGATTCTTTTTTATGGCCATCAAACATATCTAATCATCTGCGATAAGAAATTTCTAGTAGAATTAACAAACCAATAAAAATATTATTTTAATTTCAGAGTGCAATTAATGGAATACTAAAAATTAGTTTGCTACTTTGAACATAGAAAAATTAATTTCCTATATGAAAGGAAGGTTTTAATAATTTCTGAAATATTAATTTTTAAAATAGCTAAGAAATACTGAAAAAAGTAGATATTTAAAATAAAAATATTTCTGAAATGCAATTCATAAAATTTTGTGACATAAGGCAGTTTTATGTGTAAGTTAATTGAGTTAATGATAAAATCTCGGAGTCATATATATTTAACGATTAAATTTTGTTATATTTAAAATATTTTTTAATTTCATTGTCAAATAAAAATCACAAATATTTTAAAACAAAAATAAATAGTTAAGAAAATAAAAGGCTAAACAAATACATTATTGGTATTTCTGATATAAATCTTGTATATTTGATATATGATATTATTCTTATTGAGATAGGAAATAAATCTAATTAAGTTCCATGAAGATAAAAATTTAATTACCTGTAATTAACAAATGAAGAAATATTAATATGTGTTACTCTCAATATTGAGATAATGAGCACTTTTCCATTTCCCGATTTTCAAGATTATTGTCATCCTTTTAATAATTTTGCATAAAAAAAATTTCTATAAAACCAAAAAAATTTATCACAGTTGAGTGGCCTCACACTTACTTTCAGTTTCCTAACTGCAATATCGAAATCCATCTTAGAACTGGTTGACTTTGCGATTTTGCGTTTATTTTAAATACTAATTCAGATCAAACTGTTCCCTGTATGTAAATAATAACAATTAAACGATAAAATCAATCATCAACAAAAGTATTGATAAGCAAAATTTGTTTGAATGTGAAAATGTTTATTATTCTAATAACAAAAATATTTTCTAAACGCAATACAATAACAAATAGTTTTTAAACCTCATTTTTAACCTGAAAAATATTTTTGGCAGTATCTACATTAGAAACGTTAAAAAAGATTTCTTGAAACTGAAACTTTAAATTATGCTGCAAATCTTAAAAATGTACAGGAAAATGAATTGTTGAATTCTTGCCACGTGTCGATGAAGAAAACGTTGAAAGATTTTTTTCTTAGATAATAACTGGGATATTTTCTTCATTGTTCAAATAATAATAAAATGTATTCTGTTAAAATGGCATAGTAAAAAGACTGTGAGTTCACAAGCATTTATAGCACCAGGAAGGAATGAAATGTTTTCCCCTTTCAAACAATTTTTCATGTAGACGCATAGATATTTGCAATAAAATCACATTCCTTTAAAGCCAATGCTTATAAATGTTTCCTTACTTAGATAACTAATAAGTATTTAGATTTATGCAACGAAAAAACTTTAGTTAGTTTCTTGAAAATGTGATACATAATTTTATCAAAAAAGAAATATTTTAATCAATAAAAGATTTTTGTAAAGAAATAGTTCATTAAGCATTTATATATATATATATATATACATACTATGGAAATATACTAAATATACTATGGAAATAATCAATAAACAATAAAATAGTTTTATTATTTCCAAAACAAATTAGAAATTCTCACACATACATTAACGGAAGAAATTAAGTCATTTAATAATAATTGTTATGTGATTATTTAATTAATAAATTTAAATATATTATACTAACATAGAAATAATTTATATGTTCTTACAGTATGGAGTCAAGACAAGAAATACTTATATCAAAATAATTCTTCTAAATGCATTATTTTTATATGGCCCCTTAAAGCATATTTTAATGGATTATGTTATTCATTTTTATAATTCCCTTTTCATATAAACAAAGGAATAAATTTTTTTACATAAATCTATTCCTTAATTTTATCCAAGAAATAAAAAATGATACATTTTAAAAATTTATTTATTTAATCATTTTTTATAAAAAAAACTGAGAAATGTAAGCTTGTATTTCATTCAAAAGATTATATAGTACCATTTTTACATTTGAAAATCCCATATTTGAGTCATCGCTTATAACAAAAAGTGTATACTAGTATAAATATGTTTTCTATACATATGTATTACATATTTTAAATATATGGTTGCAATATTATGCTATTTCATAGTATTTTTTCAATGTATGTATAAGCAGTGGCTAGAATAGTAAACTGGATATATTTTCAAATAGGTTTTATGCAAATTTTAAATTGTTTTATTTTCTTTAGATTTCTTTAGATAAATAACTCTCTTGAATAATTCGGCTTATCATATAAAGAGAATTTTTTTTCCTGGTTCCGTATTTTCTGTTGCATTTCATATTTTTTTGTCTTTACAAGAACATCATCCAATAAACCTCAATTTTAAGACTTTCAATTTAAAGAAATCCACATTTTCACGAATTGTATTAGGTCTTGTGGAAAACTATTGCATAAAAATTGTATTTAACGTTGTTTTTTTTCTTTTTAGAAAAATTGTTTTTGAGAAATCCGATTTCATTACTTAATTTTTTCTTAATGAACAACTTAATTCGAAAACTTACTTACAGCATTTAATAATGATATTGCTTATGAAATAGTTTACTTAGGATGTTTATTTAATTATGCTTATTAAAGGAAATTTTTTGGGATTTCTAATTTTTCATTAATAGCATTAATGAATTTACGGAAAGAGTTTGATTTCAAATTGAACAATGTACTGTTCTTAAAGATAAGGTAATAAAATTATTTATAGGAGACAAATTTAATGCTTTAATTTTAATATTTAAGTTTGAAATAGCAAAGACATTCTGGACACAGAATATTTACTGTATTTATTTATAATGTTGAAACATTTTGGCATAGAGGTAGGTCTTTGCGCTTTTAAGGCATAGGTGTGAGGTTCGATGCTTGGTATGGATAAAGTCAACTCGGCTTTTCATTCCTTTTGTGTGTAGATAAAACTGGTTACCAAGCATACTTGGGAACTAGAACCTTTGATTTTTTTTTCGCATTAGGATGACTACTTAATTGGGACATATGCTTCATAGACCAGAGCCTTCGGTTAAGAAAACACATGTAGGCCTTGCCCCTACAGAGACTGTCGTACCAATGAGTTGAGTTTTACTATTTCCAAAAACCTTAATATTTATTCAATATTCTTTACAAGTTATCACTTTGCAATTACTAATAGAATTCTGTTAATCATAAGCACTAATATATATTCTTGAAAGATAAAGAGACCAACAATAAATTTTAAGGATTTCATTTGTATGTATTACATATTTTCTAAGATATATTTTTACAAAAAAATGTAACATAAGTATAAAAGCGATTCATAATTGTTCAGGGAATCTATTACTATTTTAATTTAATATTAATATATTTATATACCTTTTAATAATATTTTCCCTTTATTAAAAAAGATTCAAGGATTACAATTCAAGCATGGATAAATTTTTCATTATGTACATATTTAAATTGAAATTAAATAAATAAATAATTTAATATGAATAAAGATAACTAAATATGTTATAATAACTGTTTTGTACATAGGTCCTAATAAATTAAACATTGTGTCGCCATGAATTATAGGTTATGTATTATTGATTGTTAACAAATGAGCTAATGTTTTCTTATCGATGACATAAATTATAATAAGTATTGTTAAAGATTCTGATAGCATTTACGTACCTCTGTTACTAAAATCTAAAATACATGTTAACAAATGTGCATGTTAACAAATGTGCCAAAATTTATGTATCAATAATGTTTTTGTAGTCCCATAATGTTTCCTTGTACTGTGTGTTGAGTTCTAGCAGTTTGGTGGATCAGCTGATACCCACAAAAATTCAATTCACTTGGAGGACATTGCAACCATGACCTATTTAACGTGTTTCATCCACCTTTATTCAAGAGGACGGTTCTTCATTTAAAATTGGATTCGAACAAACTATGTTTCGCTAATGAGAATGGCACCCTAACCATAGCATTACTAATGAGAGCAACAACAGAAATTGTAAACAAATGAGCAGTTATTACTGATGTAAGAAAGAATGAAATTTGTCAAACATGTGCGCATATATTTACTAAACTAAAACTGTAAAAAATAAGGCAGTAGATAAGTATTATTAATGTAAAGAATAAAAATAATTTTTAGTGATATACCAAAAAAGAATTTGAATCACAATTTTTTTCTTTTTTTTGTGTATAATTTTAGTTTTCGAATTTAAGTGATTATAAAATATAAACTCAATAATAAACAATGGATTCAATTTGTAGTTGCATTATATATAAATTACAATTATTATGAACATTGAAATATTAATTTTTATATATAAATTATATAATAGCCCAAATTTCATTTTTTATTAATAAGTTTAATATTTTGTGTGTGCTTTGAATAAATTTTACGTTATTTCCTAAAGTTAAGCTAATATAAGCAAATACCAACATGTTTTAGAATTACAATAATGATTAATACAAAATAAAATATGAATAAGCAAGTTTATTATAAGGCGACGACAATGGCACAATTATATTTATTTCTGAAAACAAATGTATTGTTGAAATATTCTCAAAGCATGTAAAGAAATCGATGTCAACCCTAGTTGATTAATGCGTGGTTTCAGTAAATAAATGACCATGGTCGTGTAAAATTCACAAATTAATCATGGACAGGTGCGTTGGCAGAGCATAAATAATATATTCAACAGGGTTATTTTGTACTTTTCCAATGGAGATTAGTGACAAATTACAGAGGAATTTTCCGTTACCCATGATGCCGTAGGTAACGCTAATAATGAACTAGAGAATAATTATATTTTTTAAAAACTTTCATTTTCATTATATTATATATTAACTTATTATAATATTCCTTATTAATATACAACTTAAATTAAAAATGTTTAAGAATTTAATAAACATAAAATAAGTAACTAAGGAAATAATTAAGTATCCATGGAAAAATAAAGAATATCTTAATTTGTTTCATTTAAAAGTCATAATTTGATGGCAAATTATTTCTTTTGAAAATAGCTAGATAACAACTTAGAAGAAATAGCATAAAAATAAATGTATTACTTAATATAGTATTAATTTCTTAAATTTAAACTATAAATTAGGCCAATAAAGGATATTTATAAAAAAGTACAAAATTAAAGTAACATAATAAGAAAAATGCATAATTTATTCATTATAAAAATTAAACTTTGAACAATATACAGTATATGATCGTTAATCGAAGATATTAATATGATTATTATAGCTATAATTTTTTAAAATCTACAAGTATAATTTTATTTTATATAGTTAAATATTTCACTCATGTTTAGTTTCAGCATTAACAAAAAATGTTTCTGGTATATTTATTATTTGTTTGGAATTATTTAATTTATATTAAAAAATTAATTCAAACACTAAGACTTTGAGCACTCTTAGGAATATTAAGAATATTATATGTATTTTATCGTGTGTAACATGTATTTCTATTTTCCTTAAAATTTGAAGTATTCCTACATAGAATAGGAAGAAATTTCTTACCTATTAATTTTTGTTTTCAATTCGAATTCTTATTTAATGAACATATTTCATTAAAAAATTAGTAACAATAAATAATTTATATATGAAAATACAATAAAGTTATAAATATTTTTTAATATTATTATATTTACGTTTAAAAAGGAATTAATAACAATCACGTTTATTTTTGATTATTAAGTCCACATTTTAAAATTCCAAATAAATAATATTCTCGAGGTATTGATTTATAAAAGCATCTTCATACATTAAATGTCATGCCTTGTTCTGCTACTCAAATTCAAAAATTTCAGTAAAATTCTGGATTAATATCTCCTAGAATTCACATTTGTCTTCTCTCTATCGTCTAATCTTTCATTTCCATAATGATTTAACAATATGAAGTGAATTGTGTAGCAGTAAAAAACTGTAGTATATCATGCAAATATCAGTTGCTTAAACCATACAAAAAGGATTTTTTATAGATAAAAAGATGGGGTCACATATTCAAATGAAGAAAACCCTAAAAACCCCAAAATGTTTACTTTGACAAACATGAGAGTACAAATATAATATCTACCCTTTATTGTTAACAGTAACTAGGTAACAACCTGAGATATCCCGACGACCACATTTATAGTCAAATTAAATCTTAATTCTGCATACATTTACATAGCATATAATTTTCCCTTCATTTTGTATTGTTAATGCGGAATTGCCATCAGAGTTTCAGCATTTGAAAATAAGTTGTGTAGAAACATGAATTTAATATTCGAGATTGTGCATTTAAATATATGAAATGAAATCCATATTTTCTCAGAGTAAGAAATGCCTATTCCTTCTATACCTTACATTCATTTGGTGTAAGCATTTTTCATTGCTTTATTTAAAGATTTCTCTAATATTAAGGTCATTTGTAAATGGTGTTTTTGTATTTCATCATATAAACCTAAACTTCATTAAGAGAAAAAAAATAGGTAAGACACATCAATAAGAAAAAAATTAATATTATTACATTGATATATCTATAATGAGGAATTTATTTTGAGTTTTTTACCAACGAAAAAGAGAAAGCATTCAAAAAAATTTAATATGTGTGTTTCAGATTAATAAATATATAAATTTATTTATAAATATAATAATCTTTGTTTCCATACCTCGAAAGAAAATTCATTATTTTTGGATAGGAATTCACACAAAAAGAAATGAAATTGTCAGGCTACTGTCAAAACCATGAAAAGCAAAAATGATGTAAATTGCTTTCCTGCCAAATATTCTAAGTAAATCAATAGTTTTGAATTTATTCGTACAACACAAAAGGATCATATTAAAAACTTAAATGTTTTTAGTAAAAGTTTATGCAGTTAAAGTAAATTGCTTTATCACTGTGATTTTCATTTTATTCTCATTTATGATTAGAATTATAGCGCAATATAATATTTAAAAATAAAATATTATATTACATCATAACACATTTTGTTCCTGAGCAAAATTTGCATTTACCAATTAATGTTTGTTTCTAAAATTATTAAAAGATAATTTACAATTTATATTTCCTCAAAACAATAGCTGCCAAGCCTGTCTTGTGGTTAGCGTACCTAACTACGGATGGGGAGGAGCTGCTTTCGATTCTCAGCTAGGGCATGAATGTACTTTCTCTCTCTCTTTTTTGTATTTGTCCTTTCTTCATGTATGAATGGTTTTCTATTCTATAAACGGATATTTATTTCATGTGTGTACTGAGGTAGTCGTACTCCACACCAAATACAGTTGGAAAAGTGGAGAAGCGCTCCTAATATTGCCATCTTGGCTGGCACACAACAACAATTAATTTAGGGAAATTCTTATATTTACCATTATCACTATTTCAAAACTTGATTGATGAATTTAGATTAACAGTATTTAATAAGACCAATCCCAAAAATTTTAATAAAAATAAATTTATTTTTTAACTTATTTGATTTAATTGATAAGCGTTGTGTCACATCTATACATATATATCATTATTTAATAGTAAATTTGATAAGTATGTTCATCAAATCAAAATTTCCAATATCACCGTATTATCATGTTCCATATCCAGATTCTGATTTCTGCCAGTCAACCATTAAATATATCTAATATTCTCGTGAATTTCAGCGTTTGTTATGTGATGATGTTAAATTGATCTGAAATCTTTCCAACCAAGCTTTCATACCTCATCATTGAAAGGACAAATGATTCTATGAATATTTAACAGGAATAGGCTATCTATCTCAAAAATTATAAACTGGGTCGGATATTGATCCCGCTACTTTTCGAATATGAAAGTGATGACTTTTATAAATAAGCTATCATAAAGCAAAATAGAAATGCAAGAATATGTTATAATTAACCACAAAATATGATTTCCAAATAATTTTTTTTAAATTATTATAGAAAAAAAAAGAGACAGATAAAAGAAAATATTAGTTTGGGGAAAAAGAAATCCATTATTTTTTCGGTAGACGTCTGTAGTGATTGCTATCTTGTGAGGTATCTATCAAACAATTTCAGATTTATGCTCGTTGGAAAGGTGACATTTCACACTAAAATATCCTCTTGCGGTTTTTTGTTTGATTAATTCAGTTACGAGTTCAATGTTTAAAAAATGGAAGACAACAAACAGAAAATTCTATGCATTTTCATTTTTCTCTTGTAACGGCGAAAAAGATAGCCGGGTGGCTAAAATTGTGAAAGGTGTTTATCGTCCTATATAAGACTGTAACAACCAGTTACGTACAATTTTTGTTTCGTCGATTCCATTCGGGTATTTTTGATGTTAGAGATGCACCTCTCATGTGGATACAGCATCGTCGAAAATGTCGATAAAATATCAAAAATGATCGAAGTTAACCGCATGTCCGCAGTCGTAACGCGCAAGACCTAAAAATCTACATGAAAGCTGTTTTAAACCTTTTTACAAAGTGAATCCAAAAGAAGTTACATAAAGTTCACGTAAAAATAATGGATTTCTTTTTCTCCAACCTAATATAAACACTTACAAAATATTTAATTTAAAGGAAATATATTTATGCATTCTGTTTATTAAACATATCCGATATAAAATATCCGCCATCAATTTTAAATATAATTAGGACTTAAGATGTAAACAAAATATTTACAATTAATGATTTTTTCCTTTAAAACTGAATTGAGTGCTTAATTACTATGCTATTTCTAAATTTTAAAATATTAATTATTCTTAAATACATAAAAATTTATATAAAATTATATAGAAATAAAAAAACAACTGTAAATTGGAATGTTTTCTAAGACGAAAGAAAAATCGATATAATTATAAATGAAAGTTGTAATTGTTTTTTTGTTTTTTTTTTTAATAAAGTTCTTTTCGCTATTTGCATTTAAGATAGAAAAATTCGCAAATGAGTTCAAGATAACTATATGCATTATAAGAATATAAGGGAAGCTTAGAAGGAAATATGTGAAAATGAAAATTTTGTTCAGTAATTGAAAATTTGCTACCACTTTTTTTAATATAAAGCAATTATAAATTTTTTAATAGTTATATAATAGATTATTAACTTACTTATTAAAATAAATTGTCAGTATTTGAAAATATTTTACAAATACTTACGATATTATTTTCACTATTAACAGAATAATTACTATTTTGGCAACACTTAGAATTCCTTTTACAATACAACGTTCATTAGAGAAAATCAAAAAGAAAAAAAATACCCAACAAAATCCTTAAAGCTGAATTGTTATGAATGAGCCTTGAATTTTGAAGATATCAACTTTGGTATTTAAGAGTGCCTTACTTAGAATAAATCTATTATCTGAAAGGAAGTAATAAAGTACATTACTGTTAGTTCTAACAAATTCAGTGAATACGCGGTAGTCTACAGAAAAGTTCGAAATACCATTTTGTTGTTTTTGTATGTTATAGACATAATCAAATATCACTAATATGGTTGTAAAGTATGTTAAAGTTGTACAAATATTGCTAATTACATTGTGTTTTAGAATAAAGACAAGAAATAAAGCGAAATAGTTACATAAATATTGCATTTCAAGTAAAATTAAGCTTTTCAGTAAGTAGTTTCATCAACACAAAGATTTGCCTAGTTCTATTAAGATTCAATTAATGCGCAACGTTTTAGACTGTGTGCTAAGCAGTCATTCAATTTATATCTATTCACAGTTGAACAGTACCAGCATTACTAGCTATGGAGAAAACACTATTTGTGAAAGAGACCTGTGAAGTAATCGTTCACAGATAACCTTAATTATTCAAACATTGGAAGCATTATGTTAGGAAGAATAATTTAATTGGAATAATATATATATATATATATATATATATATATATATATATATATATATATATATAATGTATGTATGTAAATATTAAATTACTAATGAATAAAAATAATTATTTGATTTCAACGTCAAATGATTGACGCATTAATTAATTTATCTCTGAAAAGATTACTTGATTATATAAAATATCAAATATAGATGAAATCCTGACTAACCCAACTAGTACTCTACTGACTAGGAAAAGATAAATGACTATAAAAATACGTTTAAAATAAGTCAGTCACCTTAAATTTAAAAAATACTTCGTATTAACATCTGAAGTAACAAATAGAGTTTCAGCAACAAACTTTTATTAAGTTCTGTATAGTAAAAATGCAAGATATAAATCACGCACATATACTTCTATACCACTCTTAATACATTGTTGACTACACAAAATGCAACACCAAGAAAGACCAGAGATATCACAACAAAATTTATTTATCAAACAATACTTTTTAAAAAACAAAGGATTGAAAGAACAGCCTATTGTTAAGTGTGGATAATGACAAAATCAGTAATTAGTGTGAGCAGCTTTCTTGGCTGTGACCGCTGCCATAAACCTTGTCATAGAATCAAAGAGGCTTTGGTTGTCTCCTTAGGGTATAGCATTTATAAAGTTGATCAAGTGTAGCCATCAATGGTGTAGCAGTGATTGGTATATAATGAGCTAGTTGTGAAAGTATGGACCACAAGATGTTTGCTCCACTAAGAATGGATGCTAGCAATGTAAACTCAACCTGATGCATAAAAACATTTGATCATTGCGTGAAAAGTATGGTTTCACATTATCTTTTTGGAATATGTTTGATGGCACTTGATAAAGAATGGAGAATTATGTTCTCAAACTCTTTACAGATATTGAACTGGCTGTGAAGTATATCGGCAATATGTACTAGAAGCAATACCATGCAAACAATGATATTGGATGCAGGACCTGTATTGCGGTGCATGATGCAACATTTCAGCAGTCTCTCCCCATGACGTCTCCAGGCTTGAATCCGATAAACGCGGTATTGCAGACAGAATAAGATTAGTCAGTAAGAACAATGTCGTCAAGTACAATTGGCTAAATCTATTGCACATCACACCATTGACCGCATTAGCACTTGTAGTTTTGAGTAAACGAAGTAATGGATGTCTTGCAGATATTTCACGCAGTTATAAACGATGTCGAAACGTCAAAGTATATGCCATATGATCTGTAATAGACGGAATCTGATGTGCAATGTTTCATTGCATTACTAAGAGATTCCTAACTGCTAAGAGCACAGTATACTGTAATCAACTGCAATGGATACATGCTTAAATAAGAATTTTATAAGCTAAATATACTTATAGAAACTGTTTAATCTTACTTCTACAATAAATAACACCTCCTATTTTCTAACCATATTAAAGTGAAAAGGTTGTCTCATTTCCTTACATTTATTTTTATACCTATTAAACCTGCTGAGGAGTATTATAACTAATATATGTCGTTAGTAAACTATCTCGCATTGAAACGATCTATCATTAAGCAGTAAAAATAAAATAGTCGTGTATTACCAATAGAGTAAACAATTGAATATTTGGACTTACAAGGGTTTATTAAGGAGACCAATATTTTAAAATAGAATATTCTGGATTCGTTTTCATTTGAGTTTAACAACGGGAGTTTTACATTTCCTCCATCCTATCCGTAGAGGTGAGTGCTTAGTGTTAAGTAGGATATCTCTTACACAATACCACATCAGTACCATGAAGTGTATACACATATATAAAATAAATACATATAAAAATAAAAGTTTCTGGTCAACGTAGTAAGTATTACTAGCAAGCAAGGATACATTAATTTGATATTCGCTTAAGATCCGAAATTTCATTGAATGGTAAGATTGCTGAAATTAAGTTGTTGGAGTCTGTAGAGTTTTGAAATCATAAGTTAAAGTTGAATTCAACTGGCACATGCCCAAATCCAGAGATTTCTAATTTTGTTACTAATTTGACATTGAATGGATTTATTTTTTATACAGAATAGAAAGTATTGGATAAAAAGGATGTTTGTTGGAAATGAGACTTGGCTCTTGGCTATGATAGACCAATATATATGAAAAGAACCTTTTTAACTACATAAACATACGAAAGTTTCACTTATTTACAATATTTTACATATGAAGGGAATAGACCATGATCAGAAACGAAATAATTGAAGTATGGACTGATGGTAAAATAATTGGTGAAAACATTAATAGTGTAAGGCCATCTGCTATTGGTTTGCTGTACTCCAATAAATTTGCCATTGATCTAACGTATTTTCGTCAAAAAACGCTTCTCATAGGAGGTTTTGATATGTCAATTATTTAAATATTATTCTATGTTACTGCTTGTTGTCCAAGGTAAACTGCCCTGTTACTGCCTCCGTTGGCCCTCTTGGACTATGATTCTCTTTATATGGATTTTAAAGTGGTGCTAATATTCTAGGCCAGTAACATAGTTTATCATTTTTTATTGGGGATTATTTATTGCTTGCAGTGTTGAATTATTTTCTCTTCAGAAGGTGAAATTGCATAAGCCAATGCATCATGCTATGCTCAAACAATTGCCTCCATTTAGAAAACTGAGTTATTGTAATGAGAGTTTACTTAGAGTGTATGGATTTCTTGAAATTTATTAAATAAAATAAGGTACATAAATGTATAATAAAATAGCATACGTTGGAACTACTTTGATATACCCCTCAAATCGGAAATTTGGTGACATTTTTTCATTGCCAAGCAAGATACCTGTTTTTGGCGCCTTTTTTTCTCGCCAAGATGGATTACACTTTAAAAAAAAAAAACTCAAAAGATGGTACAAAATACAAGAAAATACTAAATTTGGCAACAGCAAAAACCTAAAAGCAAAAAAAAACTAAATTGGCAACACCAAAATAAGAAACAGCCACACTAAAAAGTTCGTAGGGAGTGCCAAATTTGGGGCTTAATTTTTGGGGGGATATATCAAAGTTGTTCCACGCAATTGTTTATTTTTGACCCAGCTCCATAAAATTGAAGGTTGAATTGCTTTTTGTAGGATAGGCATTGATAGTTGTAACCTTGACGCTGATAATATAAATTACGTCACCTTTTGTTGAAGGATACTTGTATTTGATTATACTTCGTAACCTGTAAATTCTAATGTTTGTCTACCCATGAAAGTTGTGTATCGTATCTTTAATATATGGGTTTTGAAAGTATCCTCTTCTGCTATTATGTAGGGGTGGTAATTAGGATGAAATTTGCAGAATGCAGCGTTAGAAGTTGTTTTGAAGCATTTGGTTACGTTAATTAATAAATGTATTAAGATATTAAGGTCTTGATATGTGTTCCCATTAACGACTTATGTGTTGGTTATTGGTATGTAGAACTATGCACCTGTCTACCCAAAAATTAATATTCATTTATCGATGTAGCCAAATGGTAGCTTCTCGGTGTTTTTCTTTCTTATATATATAACAATTACATTGAGGGTCTTTACAATATAGTTGTTAAGATCCTAAAATCCTCGAATCTCATTTTTCTCAAATGTTGCATTGTACGGATAATTTTTGCTTAATATTTCTTAGATAAGAAGAGATGGAAATATTTTTATCTATGGCAATCTAAATTAAGCTAAAAGTCTAATTTAAGCTTAAACACTTGAAATTATACCTAATGAGATAAATAAGACAGCAAAATATATGCAAGAGGAAAATATAAAATTGAAGATGAACAACCAATATAATAACCAATAAATATAGAGAAAATTTTAAGTATCTTCTTAGTGATATAAACAATTTTTAATTTTTTTAATTTTAAACCATGTAAAATATCAAAATAAATACAGAATCGAAATTATTTCAAGGTGACTTGTATTCACCTTTTCGAGATTTAATTTGACTCTAATTTGATCTGACTGCCTAGTTTATAACTAAGCGTTTCTTCATTTTCTAATGTAACTTACATTTTTACTATTATATATACTCTATTTATTGACTAAACACTAACATTTTTATTTACTTGAATAGAAATATTGGAGTTAAAAATATTAATTTGTTATCTCTAAATTTAAATTAATTTTTTTATCATTAATATCATACTTATTATAATATTTTGCTTCAATAAAATATCTAAAAATATAAATTATCTTTCATTTGCCTTAGTTAAATTTAAATCTCCAGATAAAATATCTTTATAAATCTCGTCAAATTCAAAGAAATAAAATTTTGAAAAAATACAATAAAATAGAAAACAAATTTTAAATAAGCTTTGTTTTCTATTTTATTGTATTTTTTCCTTTCATTCTGTTTATTAAATTGATTCAATTTAAAATAAAGATTAACAGGTATTTTTTATTTTTGCTTACTTTATATATATATTAGGTTGGAGAAAAAGTAATCCATTATTTTTTCGGTAGACGTCTGTAGTGATCGATATCTCGTGAGGTATGTATGAAACAATTTCAGATTTATGCTCGTTGGAAAGCTGACATTTGACACTAAAATATCCTCTTGCGGTTTGATTAATTCAGTTTCGAGTACAAGGTTTTAAAAATGGAAGACAACAAACAGAAAATTCGATACATTTTCGTTTTTCTCTTGTAACGGCGAAAAAGATTGCCAGGTGGCTAAAATTGTGAAAGGTGTTTATCGTCCTATATAAGACTGTAACAACCAGTTAAGTACAATTTTTGTTTCGTCGATTCCGTTCGGGTATTTTTGATGTTAGAGATGCACCTCGCATGTGGATACAGCATCGTCGAAAATGTCTGTAAAATATCAAACATGATCGATGTTGACCGCAAGTCAGCAGTCGTAAAGCACAAGACTTAAAAAATCTACATGAACACTGTTTTAAACCTTTTTACAAAGTGAATCCAAAAGAAGCTACATAAAGTTCAAGTAAAAATAGTGGATTTCTTTTTCCTCAAACTAATATATAATGGGAGGCGAATCAAGCAACAATTTATATAGTGCATTAACTCATTTGAATACCAAAACTGTTCAATACATCAACACAATCTACTGATATCATTTAGACAAAAAAATTCCTTTCTAAATGCAAGTTTTCTTTTGAGAATTTAATAATAATTGAGTTTATTTAAGATAAAATAAGCTTAATTAAAATAAAATAAACATTAAAAAATAATATGGATGCCCTAAACAGTTCCATTTCAAGGGTATTGAAATAGAACAAGCATTGTACCCTAAATCATGTCAAGAAAACATCTCAGAAGAACTGTTATTAAATGTTATAAAGTGGCTATAACCACTATTTAGTTATTACATACACATTCCGGAAATTTTCTATTCTTTTGTAGATTTCATTATCTTCAATTTTGCAACTCTTTTCACTGCGTTTATGATGGAACACTTTTTATTTCTTTTATCGCTAAATAAAAATGTCACCATACTGATTAATCATTCTATATCTGTTCCCAGTTATCAAAGGAAACTGGGTACGCACTCCTAGATAAGAACACATTCTATCAAAGTTGCAAATAAAATAATCTTTTTGAAATTATAGTTTATGCTTGGAAAGTTGACCATTGGGACGAAAATATATAATTTGCCACATATATTCACAACTGTAATCGTATTTGGAATAAATTCAAAGCCGGCTAACTCTTAAAATTATTGATTACAGTTCCTCAATAGCAGATCACAACATAGATACAGTTATAAATTTATGCATAAGAATAGAACTTAAAATGTAACATTCAGGAATACAGAATTTCACTGCATAGATTCAGGACAGCTGGAGTTCTCGACTTATTGCTTATTGTTCTAGTGTTCTACCATTCGATGGCAATTTAACTGTTGCCACTAAAAGTTTGATAAAATAATTCCGTTACAAAGTTTCTAATGTTTTAAATAAAATCAAAAGGTTTCTTCCAGTTAAAAAATAAAAAAAAATGTAACAGTTTAGCATGTTGAAAGTATGTGTCACATCAAATGAAAACTTCCAATGTGGTAATTTTTACATACTTTATAATGGAAACAGCAATAATAAGCCAGGATAATTTTAATTTAGGAATCTATGCGTTTATTATATTATTCTCAATATTTCACATGCATTTTTTATTGTTATTGTTTGTTTTCTATTGTTGTTTGTATTTCTTTAGAATCTTTCGTTCTCTAAACATTTAAATTTGGATAATTTTAATCTTTTGGTCATGTTTATTTTAAATTTTGAATTTAATTATATGAGATTTGCTCTCTATAAAATTCTCTCTATTAAATAAATAAAACAAGACAGAGAAGGGACTATAATGGCCATTTAATGTAAATAAAATAAATTTTTTTTCCAAAATATGGGTATGATTTTAATCTTGATTAAGATAAA
>JAPDSC010106864.1:0-15398 GCA_026290005.1 Latrodectus geometricus
CAATTATACAGCTAACTTATTTGAATAAGCCCATATCAAACACCTAAAATGAAAATAAAGAGAACCAATTAATTAGATTCTCCTTTTATTTCTTATTTGATTACTGCTGTTAATGAAATTACACAATTTTTTTATTAAAATATTTTTACTGCTTCTTATACATACTAAACACAAGTACCGCTTGAAATCTACGTCAACAAATAATATAGTACAGATTAATGACTATAAATCTAATCTATAATATCAATACAATAGAAAAAAATAAAAACGAAAGAAAAAAAAATTCATTTTTGAACAAAAAATTCAAATTGTAAAATTTTAAATTTTTATTTATTCCCTGAATATATAGTTACTTACAAAGTTAATAATTACATCAAATTTGAACTTTTTTTTTTAAATAAATAAATAAAATAATTTAAAAGTGTCAGGCAGTTTTCCATCAAATTTATCATTTTGTACATATATGTAAATATATTAATATCGTATTTTATGTATAAAAATTATTGTTATTTTTTTTTTTACTCAGGCAAATCATGAATCAATTTCAATAAGAATGATAAAAAAAAATTATAAAGACAACAATGTATGCAAAATGAACTTTTTTTTTTTGTCAAAAATTCTCTTGAATTTGTAAAACTACTTTAGTTTTAAAATTGGATAACAACTGTCATTAAATAACTTTTGAAATTAAATAACCTATAAGCTTAATTTAATAACGATTATTGAATTTTTAATTAATGCTTATAATTATTATTAGAAGAAATCCCGAATCTCCCATTGAGCTAAGCAAACTATTAAAGTTTCCGTTGTGTAATTTAAAGAAAATTAAAAAGAAAAAGGGAGCAAAGCATGTGTTTTTGCACAAAAGAAAACAACAATTTGGAAATCATTTATTTCCTAAAAAGTTCCTATTTATTGTATAATTATTTAAGACTAATTACAGCTGCCTCTGTTTATTTCAAAACAAGAAAAGTTTAAGAAATTGCTATCTATTTTTTCAGAGAAAAATAATTTCTGCATTTTCTTAAATAACAAATACTCAGATATATATCGTTACAAAATTATTATGATTGAAAAAACTATTTTTGGAAAATTTTGATTTCGAATTTCAAAAATTAATTTGAAAAAGGATTCATTATTTGAATTAAAAAATAATTAAGTTAAGATTGTACGTATATTATTTATGAAATAAATTATAAATAAAGTAATGAAATCATAGATAAATTAAAATTGTTACATTGGTCTCAATATCATGAGTTTAAAAATAATTAACTTTATTTGAAGCTTTATTCTGAAATATACCTAAAATTATGTGAGGAATACAAAAGTATAATAAAATAATTATTTAGTGATTTAACTGTGCTTTAAATCTTAACAGAGCAAAATATTATCTATACTTTATATTGTTATATTTCATCAACTTAATTTATATTCTTTTTGAGCAGAAGCAAATATTAATGAGTTTCGACAATAGATGGCAGCACAAGCAGAAGTAAATTTAGTTTTTAATAGTAATTATCAGATGAGAAATAAAGAACTCAGAATGAGATCGCGAATGAGATTTAGTTTACATCTAAAAGAAACCAGTTTATTTCCTTTTAAACTTAAAATGTAATATTAATGGTAATTTATTAATTTAAAAGTATAATGCAGAGAAAATAAATATGAATTTTTATAAATTTCCTTAACAGAAGAATTTTTATTTTAATAACGCTTCAAACTTTTTATCATTATTGGTGATTGTAATGATGGAATCATTTTATTTAATACCGTGAATAAACTATCATTATTACACTAATAGAGGAAAAAAATTGCATGCATGTAGTAATGAATTTTATTGCAAAACTTTTTTCATGAAAACATTTCAGTAGTATTATATAAAACGATATAATAATTGTTCCGTAATTTTGAAAATAATAAACTTGCTGTGAAATAAGGTGGTATTCAATAATAATTTTAATTAATAATTTTGTTTTCAATTTTTTGTTAAAATCAAGTTAGTCATATTAAATTTTAGTTAATCCTAATAAATGTTTTTGTTTATGAGTAATAAACGTTCAGTAGAATAAGTTATATATAAATAAATCAACTTAAAATATTAGAGCAAAATGAAAAATATTAATTTAATTTAAAATATTTTAAACTATTTTCATTTTCATTAAAAAGTAAAATTTTTCAGTTACAAAAAATGGCCAATAATTTGTTATTTTATATTGTTAATAACAATTATTTTGAATTTTTGTTTAATTAATGAGAGAAAATAATTTATAAAATTGTGATTAAATTTATAATTTCAGAATTAATTATAGAAAATATACAGTTAGTTAATACTTAAAATATTAATAAATTTATTAATATTTTTATTCCCATATTAATAAAAAAATTACACTACTGCTTAAAGAATTTTAAACAAAAGAATTTAAGCCTATCTAAAATATTTGTAGAGGATATATAGATTTGTAGAGTTTACATTATTGTTAAAAATACGTTATTTGCTTAAATAATTTTTTATTGATAAATATTATAAGTCAAGAAAGGATTTTGGGAATGTATTTTCTAGTTTATTCAATTTTCTTTAAATTGCTAGTTATATACGTTACTAATTTTTACTTTATACTACACAAATCTATTAAAATTTTTAAAATTTATATTTCAATAAAAATTGATAGATTTTAAAATTTCAATAAAAATTAATAGAAGCGATTGAATAAAAATACGCATTAATTATTTGTTGATATTTATTACACGTTGTTACTCATACTAATGTACGGTATTACACTAGAAAATAGATAAGAGTATGAATAACAATTTCTTTTTTTGTGTGACAACAGTGACAAAAGAGATTAACATTCATTACATTTGAAATTAAGTTAATATTTTAAGAAATTTAACAAATAAAATGAAAATCTCAAGGAAAATTAAGAACTATTAAGAAAATAAAGCTGCCAATTATTTCTTTTCATTTTTTTATCGAGCTATTTCGAATAAAATATTATTTCGAATAAGGACAAAATTGTGAGTTAAAAAAACTATGATACTTTTTACAGTTTTAAAAGAAATTTTATGACATAGAACGTTTTGATATTTTTGTTAAATATGCATGCATGTGATTAATGATCATGAGCTATAATAGGAAATTGTTCATTAGCTATATATCGATTAATAAACTGAATTATCATTAATTGAAATTTATAATGAAGTTTGGAAATAAAATTTAGAAATTTTAAATTTAATCTTTTGAAGTTTGTATTTAAAAACTTAAGGAGTTCCTATGTTGAAACAGACGAAGAGGTGAAAAATGTTTCAAGATGAAAAATTGTCAAACAGTGAGATGAAAAAATATCATAGTTTTGAAAGTTGAAAAATTTTCCTGAAATATTTAAATGTAGAAGCTAGTACATAGCGAGCATTAAAGAATGGCTTTATGTTAAGTAAAAACTCTCTCTTCATTTTATTATAAATTCAAGAAAAATAAACACATTTTTTTGTTGTTGCAATTTGTTGTTCGATAGGAATCGACCGAAATGATTTCTAGTGTCTCAAATGCATCATTTCACAATATTTTTGACGAAAAATAATGTTTTATTTTCATGCATACGTAACACTGTACTTTAACATTTCCGCTTTATTCAATTATTTAAATACCACGCTTTAGGTAAAAAAAAATTTATAATTTTTCTCAAAACTCACTATTCTAACTCTTAAGACTCACAAGCTTCCTAAATTTACATTTTTTGTTTTGTTTTAAGTCATAAAAAACTTTCATTAACATATTTATTTGACACTAGCTACAACTACTAAGAACACTTCAAGAGCGTTAAAATTTAATAAAATTGTTTTTTTAATGCCTATCAAATACTTTAAATGAGAGCTACTTTGGCCTTCACCCACATGTTAAGCATTTATTGATTCATCTCAGAATTTTCTCGATTTATATGTAGTCCAAACTATTTTTGAATATAACGATATGAAAATTAAAAAAGAAATTAAAAGATTCCTGTTTCGAAAATTGTTATAATAATGAATAAATCTGACTTTAAATGATATTATTATAATTTATTCACCATATCTCACTCTATTATGAAAGTAAAAGACTCATAAATAAAGGATTGGTTCATAAAAAATACACGAGATTTTTTTTTTGTGCTTGCTGGTTTCTTAGAAACTTTTGGAAAAATTGTTATTCTTATTTAAGATCTAATTCGTGAGATAACTCTGATTAAATGGTGGGGGCCTGGCTGGTTAGGGCATCTTTCTCGTGGTGAGTTTGATTCCCGGTTTAGCCGAAGATCTATCTTGTTCACTTATGGTGACTGGGGCTCATTAAATCCGTCGGGTTGCAATGTCCTCCCTGCTCCCATTACAAATTAATACCTCAGGAGGTGGTTGGACCCAGGCTTTGGGTCTTCACTGGTTTCAATCTCTAAATTGGAAGATTCAGGTGGTGCTGACATCTATGAGCTAAAAGTCGTACTTCCACCTTTGTATGAGGGTGCTCTATTCAAAAACGGAAGACGCTTCCTCTCTGACTTCATTCGCCTAGTCTCTCTGACGGACGGGCTTGGCGTTGCAAAGTGTCATTAACAACAACTCTGATTAAATTGTTCACTTACTTGATTAGGGGTGGTGGGCTCATTGTTGTTTTCAACCTCATCTTTGTCCTCTTCTACTAGACCATTGGAGAAAACATCGGTTCCATTGGAAAAGAGTATGGGTTCGATACTGTCGCCATTTCTGAGCTCCGCCTCTTCCCCCTCTTTGGTTTCTCCCTCTGACTGAGAGGAGACGACCACGCCTTCCGGAAGGATATCGTCTGACGGAAGGGCAACCTTATCTAGGCCTTCCATTTCAGTCTGTAAACAAAACATATATACAGATCAACACAAGATATTTTAATAAGTTTAATATCATAAATATAACAATTAAAATGATTTCAGTACAGGAATTTTTCGTTTTAATATCAAACGATATTCAAAGGAAAAATATTTCAATTACTTCCTCTTTAAATAAGGGAAAAAAAAAAAAAAAAACCATTTAAATCGTCCTTGCTGATTTAAACTAACCATAAAGTGGATGTTATGATTTATTTATTGCTTGCATGAACAATCAAATATTAATAATTAATGTGCTTTGCATGCTACATGAAATAAATTTATCTTTACTTAATGATTCATAAATATTTATTTTTTAATAGTGGTATCAAGAGAGATAAATTTACAATAATATATAAAATAAAAAAATCCCTCTCAGATATTGCCCAAAATATTCTTTCCTACTGCTCACTGAAGAGCTAATTCCACTGACAAATTTACTTGTTTTTGATGGGTGGACAAAATTGTATATTCAACATTATTGATGAAAGCGATTACTTGTTTAACTCACAGACCAATTATAAGTAAAATAAAACATATTATCTCAACTGTAACGAAAGAAACAACCACTTTATGGTTAAAAACAAATATAATAAAATTCAAAACTATTTTCCAAAGGTTTTCATTAATTGATTTTTTCATTTTTAATCATTTTATATTATGTACAACTTAAATTTTAAATGATTATTTTTAACTTTAAATTTAAATAACTTTTTAAAACAAAAAAAAACGCTTAATGTTTTCTTTACAAATTGAAGTTATGGTGGAGTTTTAAACTTGATTTAACTGAAATTGATCAAATTTATATCAAAGTTAAATATTGAAGCAGACGAAATGAAATGAAAGAATTATATTAAGGAAACTTTTAAGTAAAAAAATAAAAATACAAATAGAAACGAAGAATGCACACATGATAATATTTACTTTTGAGAACAAACAATTTGTAAAAATAATAAATTAAATTTAAAAACTAGTCCGATTGTCAATAGCTTAAAATAAACTTTTTGAATATTAAATGATTGAATATTTTTTTATAAAAAAGAATATAAACTGCTTAAAATTAAAATAGATAATTATTTGTCGTCATACAATAGGATTAAAAAATTTAATTCTGATGTAATCAAGATTTTTCCTAGCGGCTAAATGTTCGTTTCAGGAAATTTGAATAAACAATTCTGATTTAAATTAAATGTTGTGGTTGAATAACATTTTTTTATTAGAATACCATTATTAAATATTGAACCAAAGATAATTACAATGCAGCATTATTACAAGATTCAGGACAACTTCATATATATTAAAAATAAACAATTTTTTTAATGCAAATTGCAAAAAACTGACAACAGAATTTAAAATTATATGATTGTGTATATAATATAAACGAATACTTTAAACGGTTGATAATCAAATTCATTTCCTGTTAAATAAAATCTGAAGTCATAAAAGAATGAAAATATTAGATTATTAATTACAAATGTTGGTTGTGATACATAACATTGGTGAAATTAAATATCATACAATTAAATTCATCACTTTTTAATTTCATTGTAAAATAACGATGTTACTTTACATAATAAAATTATTTTCTATAAATAAAAAAAGTTATTGTAAGATAAGAAAATAATATTAAATTAAATGTGATTGATTGTCCAAATTTAAACATAACCGTAGCAGATACAGTTTTTTCTTTCTTTTTTCTTCTTTTTTTAACATTAAAAGCATTGAGTTTATGAGAGCAATATTCCCCGATTTTGATAGAAAATTTCCCTCTTATATTTCTTTTTGAAGAGTGGCAGGATTCAATAAAATTTTCAAAATGAAATCAAGGTCATTTAACACGAACAAGTGTTATAACAAAGAATAATTTAAACAAAGGCAAAATTATTGAAAGAACACTTCGAAAATTTCAAGAAATGAATAAAAAGCTAAAATTTTTATGCTTAGCTAAAAATATAAATCAATTTATCGAATCTACTTTTTTAAAACAAATATATCGTGATATAGTTTTTTACAAACAAAAAAATTTAAATTAATAATAAACAAATGCATACCCAAAAAGAAAGAGTTAATTTTAATGCATTATTCTAATTTTATAATAGAACAATTATTTATGTGAAAATTTTTTTTTTCCAATGCATTAATTTTCAATTTTTTTAATTTTTCGGTAATTATTCGAAACATATAGTAAGGATGTTAAAAATTTTTATAATTTCATCAAGAGAAATAGGTACTAGTGTTATTGAAATTAGTTTAATAATATTTGTTAGTTTTAATAAATATGTCAAACCTAATCAACAAAACTATTGCAATCTCACTGTTACCCTTTCCAAATTAATAACTTCAACCATCTTCATAATTTTAAATAATCTCGACCGAAAGAGTGAAAGTTTCTCTTCCTTCCAAAAGCAAGTAATTAATTAGATGTAATTTTCGAGCATTGAAAATGTTCTCAGAGAGTGACTTACTGCCTCTTTTCACTGTCAACATCAGAGTTTCAGCGAACATTTTATAAAACGCTCACAACAAAAGCTCGTCGGAGGAAATATTTTCTAAATTGCTTAACAAATAAAAATGAATTATTCTCTTAAGTGACAAACACTTGGCGCTGTTCAAAATTTGATGTTAACATTCCGTGGTACAATGCAGGGGGAAAATGCACCACTTTCGCGCCAACAACACGCCAAATTTTCCATTTATGGAGATTCCCCGGAAAACAGGTTTATAGCATTCGATGGAGCGGGGTAATTGGAAATCGTCTGAAATGGGCCTGTCAAAAACAAAATACGTTTTCGTATCGTAATCGAATGCGAAATTCGTAAACTTTCAAGAGAATATTGCTTTGCACTGCTTGGAGAAATGCATTTCTAGCGGTAATTTATTTTCTTCTGGGAGCAGATGAATTATTTAAATGTGATTTTTATCTTACGATAGAAATTCTGCTGATGTAAGGATATCTTTTGCAAAAATATATCTTCTTTTTTTAAAAGCAAGCAATAAGCAAGAATTTTCTTTCATGTTAAGAAAGCTGATATTAAATATTCGTTTCTGAATTTGCTTCCGATGAGTTTTCTTTTTTTAAAAAAAGGAAGCAAAAAAAGTTTTGAGGATTTTGCAGTTTTGAAAGAAATTAGTGTGTTAGTTAACACCAGTTGAAATTTATGAGAAAGTTTTACGTTTAGCATTAACACGATGAAGATACTAAACGAATCAAATGTAAATCTGGAAAATGAAATTGTAAATTAAAATGAGTGTTAAAACTTGTTAAAAAAAAACCCCATCAAATTTACCCTGAAATACAGATGCTTGAAACTATAAGAATAGATTGCAATTAGAGAAATATATTTTATGTTTTAAATTATAACAAACATTTAAATCTTTAAATAAATACCTTAGTACCATTTGTTCAAACAATATAGACATATTGATTGGTAAGTTAAAAATAGCAAATGATAAGAATTAATTATTATATTATTTTTCTAGCTTTAAGGAGTTAAATTAATAATAATTCGGAAAATAAATTATTAAATAATTTGGAAAAAATAAGTGTATGTTAACATAACATATATGTTAATAAATTATACTATTGACATTATATTTAATAGCAGCATTAATGAAATTAGTACTTAAATGTTTTAAAATTATTGTACTCAGAAAAAAATGGGATTAATTACAAATTATCCTAAATATTTTATTGAAATCTCAGTATTTATTCCAATTATTGATTACGATTAAAAGTCATAAAAATTATTGAATATTTGTAGATATTATTTTTTGAATAATGCTGTAGTTAATAAAAATTTATTCATATAATTAAGTATGCATTAAATTAAGATGTGTGTGTGATTTCTTAATTAATTTAAAATATATTTTAGGATATTATGAGATTTGTTAAGTAAAAGAATATGATCCACAAGAGATAAGTAATAAATTATGAATGTTTTTTTATAATGTTGTAAATATGTAAATAACAAAAAAAAAAATAAATAAATAAATAAATAAATAAATAAAACTGTCTTTAATTAATGAGCATTGATTCATAAAATGATGAATCGTTGCTAACATTTGAAAATAAAATATTAATAATTTGGTTCTTAATATGGAATCTTTAATAAAACGGCAATAAATTGCTTTATTAGCTAACGCATTCTATGTCTTTATAATAATTTTTTCAAAAGTTAAGTTCTTTTATAAATACTTTCAAAATACTTTTTACTTTGTTTAATAAATAATTCTTTAATACATATTTAATTAAATTCATAAACTTTTCTCTCATTAAAATAAAAACAAAATAGAACATTGATTTAAAATAACTAAACTGTGACTTTATCTCATATGTCAAATTGGCTGTAAACATAATAAATCTATGACTACACTTTTTTAAAAGTTTCTGAAACTGCCAATGATTTTGATATTTACAAATAAAAATATTCGAAGTCAAAACTCTGTTCAGTTATATTTCACGTCTAAGTAAAATGATTAAATTTTATGACATTAATTATCACAAAAATGTATTATTTAAGAAACGCATGCATGTATATTATAACATTTTACTATATTTATTTTTACAGTAAATTTTATATTTCTAATATTAATTCACTTATTTATAATTCGAATTTTTAGTTTTGTATTTTTTAGTTTCTTATAATAGTTATTTAATAAATTACACAATAATTATAATAATACAGATTCTGTTTTTAATGTATTCTTGTAAATTATTAAAAAATGTTTGAGAATATCTTAATAAGTTTGATTTTGAAGCCTGAAAAGTTAAATGATGTTTTTTTTTTTTTTTTGAAAGTAAGAATAGTTAGAGTAAGTGATAACAGTAATTGCTTATAATTACCTGACATTTCAAATATTATCATTTACATCTAAATGTTAAATAGAACAAAAGAGAAATTATCTTGAAATTAAGGAAATATTTTAAAAGTTTTTCAAATTGACAAGAGGTTTCGATAAAGCAGTCGATAAGACGGAATCTATAATTATTTATAACTGAAAAAGATTGATGTGTAATTATATACCGTATAACAGCATACCTTTCCCTATCTTTAATGGGAAAACCTTCTTACTTCATCTTAATTTTAAAACGACATTGGTAAAAAGGAAAAAAAAAAAAAAAGAAAAGAGAGAATTACACAACAAAACTAAAAAAGAAAGACTAGCAACACTTCTTGTTAGAGGGAAAAAAATCCCATCCGAAATGCTAGAAGATAAGCTATGTTGACACTTCTATGCCAGCATTTTGTGTGTGTTCTGCTTACTATTCTTACCTTAGTTTCCCTTTTTTTCCCTTTTTAAGTTGGAAAAACTTTGCTTGCAGGGAATTCTCGACGTTTAGTTTCTTTTTCGCAAAAATAAAACGAAGAGAAGAGGGGGGAATGTTCTCTAGCTGTTGAGTGGCCTGTTTAGCGGTTTCTTTCACAGCGAAATATATTTTTTATTATTTTATTCTTAAAAAGTAAGAAAGAAGAAATGTTACATTCAAAAATGAAAAGAAATAGAGCCCAGACTTGAAGAAATAAATAAAGCAAAAATTTATGGTCAAGAAAAATATTTCTCAAAGCGAGGAAATAATGGAAGTAAAATGTTTTAAATGCGATCTAAAAGATGTTGCCAAAAAAGAAGGAATTAAAGTCGGCGAAAGAATTTGTCACTTCATTTTAGCTCGAAAGGTTGCAAAAAATGTAAAGATGGTGTCTTTTCAAATAACTGATTCAACAACAACGTACTTAATTTTAAGAGATTAGATTATTTTTGCTAGCTTGACATGCATTTATTTTTAATATTGTTGCTACAAAAGGTTTTAATTTGTTTTACTTTAAACTAAATTTTTTTTTTGTTTTAGAGGTTAAGAAAAAATAAAATTAATTCAATAATATCTAAAAATTGGAAGATTGGAAAACTAAAATCTTTATTTTATTTTTTTTTAGTATACTCAAGTTTTATTAAATTAAATTATTATTTTTCTTTATGTTTTTACTAAAAGGAAGTTTTATATAAAAAAATAAAATGTAATTCTTTATTAAAATAAATTAAGTGTACTTATTATAATAAGTAGTTTAAATCCAACAAAGTTTAAAGTAATTTTTTTACCACAACAAATAACATTGACTAAAGGTTATTAAGCATGATAAATAATATAAAATACAATTTTTGCAAATTTACTTTTGAAAATTTACATTTTAATATTGTTCTTGCAATTATTAAATTTCTTTAAAAATGCAAATATATGAATTTAAAAAAAGTTATATGAATTTAAATCTTATTATTGGATATTAAAAAGTACTTACAAATTTAATGAAAAGCAAACAATTTTTAATCAAATAAACAACACAGATTTAGATGAAATACAAGTTTAGCATATAAAGAACTTTTAAACATTTACCTAACTATTTTAAATAAAAGCAAACATTTTATAAATTATAATTAATCTATATCATTTTGTTGAAATATTAATAATAAAGTGCATGAATTTTTTCATGAAAATTAATTTAACTAAAAATATTTAATAATATATAAATTAATAAAAATTATTAACATCAAACAGTGAAATAAAAATAATATGAAAAATATTTAAATTTAAAAATCACAAAAATTTAATAATTTGCCAAAAATTATTTAATATAATTCTTTGCTACATACCATGTATATGTCGTTTATATATTTTTTATGTTATACAAATATGATTAATTCGGCTGCTTAGCCTCTATTTGTGAAAATTAAAAAAAAAAATATTGCTGCAATGTAAAAGACCAAGTGAAGGAAAATTGCTCTAAAAACAATTATGTTAATGAACTAATATCTCATATCATGATAAAAAGAAAATAATCGAGAAAAGTTTCAAGTACATTAAACATGCAGTAAACATAGTGCAATCTTTTCAAAATAAATTTTAACTTGCTTTCTAACAAAATGAATAGTAACACCAGAGTATAGTGATAAAAATGTTCTGAGTTTATAGCACAGAAGAGCTTATCTTCAGCAGTGTATTTTTTTCGTCAAAAAGCATTCTATGGAGATTGTGAATCTTTACAAATGGGGTCTCTCTAGATCCTGAGAAATGGCACAAAATGACGCCAAGAAGTGAAAGAAGTTATTCCTTCGTAGATGGGTAAATAATGACGAAGTTAAAAGCGAAGGGTATATATTTTTCAACTTTGTTTTTTCCAAGCTGTTTTTTTGTTAGTTATTTTCTTTGGGTCTAATACTATCCTGCGCCAAAAGGTGCACTAAACTCGCCAAAATGGAAGAATTATGCAATGCAATACTGTAATAAAATCCTCGATTTTGAGACCAATATAGAATAAATTATGTTATGTAATGAAGTATAGATTTAAAAGTTGCGATAAATTTATCGTACATTAGATAGAATATTTATGAGAATGATGTTTTTATCTATGAATTTGCTTAGAAAGTATTTAGGTTCATAAATTTTTATATATTATTTTAATTTAAATACATGAAAAGTTGCAATTACATATGCGAATTTATTGCAAATGTTATTTAAATTGCATGAATATTGTATAAATAGGTTATTAATTTAATAACTGAACAAATACACTTTATATATATGTTTACATTCAAAATATCAATATTAAATTAATTTTTATTTACAACTTTTGATGAAATTTCTATTTTATTAATAATAAAATATATAAGTTTGTTTCAAAATAAAACATGTATATTTCGACATATTATCAATTATTTTGACATATTTTGACTTTTAATGTAAGGAAGCAGTCGACGATCCTTTGAAAAAATATTTATAGACTAATATGAAAAACATAATTGGCAAGAAATATTTTAATAATTAAAAATATAATGAGTAACATAAGAATATTAACCTTGAAATTTAAAATTTATCCCCACATATGCTTACAAATATATTCTATAAATTTTTGTTTTAATATATATCTATATAAATTATGGAATATTTGGTTAACAATGATTCAAGAAAGCAATATAAACTTCTTGTTATTTGATCGTACTAATAGAATATCTTCATTGAAAGAATATATAAAAAATTATAATAATATGCATATTAAGATTGAATTATAATACATTTTTATTATTAAAAAAGGAAAAAATAATGGAAAAAGTGAAATAAAAAAATTATTTCAACACATTTATTAATGTTTAATATAAATTACGAAAAAATTAAAGTTAAATTTATTTTACATTGACCTAACTAAATGAATTTGTAGAATATAAAGAAGTGAAAAACTAGTAAGCTTATCTATTATTAATGGAATTAAAAATAAATATAATAATTTGTTTTCAAATTTCCAAAATTTCCCTTTCTAATGGCAAGTAATAAAAAATTCAAATAAAGTACAGATAAAACTAATAACTACTAGTATTAAACTGATTGATATTGTTGCTTATGTCACGTATTAAGTGATTAAAAATGTGGCCATAACTACCATTATCCATTATGGAGACAAACGAATTTTCTCTTTTTATATCATACTTTAATGGATAATTTCTCTGATTGAGTTAAAAAATTTACGGCAACATACTTTGAACGCGATAGCGAAAAATACAAACAAATGACTGCTATTTGCATCTCAAGTATTTGCTTTCTGTTTAGAGTCATCCCCATTTCTCTTGAGCTATTTAATATTTAAAGGTTATATAATTTGTGGACCGACTTAATCAACTACTCAACTCTACTCTATTTTAGAGAACAAGTGAAATAACTATTTGTTTCACCCAATCAAAAATTCACTACAAACTTAACGACGTACGATTTTCACCGGGCCATTTTAACCCAAATGTAATATCTCTTACCATACTTTGTTTAATGTTCTCCGTCATTAAGGGGTTAGCATGCACCAGTTATGCAATAATCATCCATAATCTTCTGAAGCACCGACTTAGAAAATAATCATCTCTCGTTAAATAAGCGAAACAGAATAGCTATCTTTTACCATCAAAATGAAGCTAAAAAAGATAAATAGTAGGGATCTAAAAGGAAAGGAAAGGGAATTTTCTCCCTCCCTCCAAATAACCTTTCACCGCTCAATAAGGCAGATAATTCGATAATTTTCCAACTCTTTTCAAAGACCATCCTTCATTATTGGTGGAACTTAAGCGAAGACCCACTTTTCATCGCTGTTTAACCTCAAGACTTGTGTTTCCTCATTATTATTTGATAGTACCAGAATGAATTTTAAAGGGGTTATGCGGTGGTTTATTTTTTTTTTCCTTCCATTTTTAATATTCCCCTTCCAGGTCTGCCGTCTTGGAAAAGTGGGAAGCCATCTTGAGACACTGTGGATTTTAGGTTCGATATCCTGTTATCGATGTTTTTAATCGATGATGCCGTTAGACGATGTAATGATGAAGCGGAGAAAAATGCTGATGAAGTGCTTCTTAATCGACATCGGAATTTTATTTTTACTATGATAAAATAAAATTATAGAAAACATTTTTGTTGATTTAGGTATTATATAGACACTGATTTTAAAATCAATAATTATAATTTTTTTTCTATACTTAACCAACATTTTGAATTATTTTGTAATGAAAATTAATGAAAATAACCATTCCTATAAAAATTATTGTTTAAAATTTTTTATTTAAATTAACATATGTAAGAAAGTACCCAACCTTTATCATAAATATATGATCCATTTGGGAAAATAAATCCAGCACTATAATTTATATAAATTGACATTCGAAATTAGAATTTTTTCTTCTAGTGTTTAGTTTTTATTAAAGTATTTGTGAATTTAAAATAGAAAAGTTTTTTTCTGGCACACAATCATTTTAAATGTAAATGTTATTCAAGCAGTCCGAAAAATATGTTGTTCAATGAAATAATAATATTTCAACCATCAACTAATATAATTTTTCGAAATAAAATTTAATAATTGAAAATCTATCTGATACTTTTAGAAGAAAAAAGTAATCATAAATAATTTTCTCCAGTTTTTTATTGATATCCATGAAAGTATTCAATTTGTTCAAAGTAATAAAAGTTATAGGCCTATTATATGCTTAAACTTTAAAATAACTGATGGAGTCAATCAAAACAGTTTAGATTATTTGTTATTCTCTTTGTCAAAATTCGTTAAAATTCTTGAATTTTAAAAATTATCCTGTATTCGAGAGTGTTGGTGTTATGTTTTCTATTGTATGCTCAGTGACTTAATTGGTTGATTAAATATATATATATATATATATATATATAAATTTGTTAAATTGAAGTGACAAAAAATTTGGAAACAACTAACACAAGTGATATCAACTTTAGTACACTTTTAATCATTTAAAAATTTAAATACCTAAAAACAAACCCTTAAAAATAGAAACTGAAATATTAATCCATTTACATATAAAAGATTTATGCTTTTCTTTTTATAAATAGGGAAAGCAAGTTTTAAAACAAATCATGAAAGGATACTAAAAAAAGAAGAGAAGTGTATCTGTAGGTAAATATAGCTAAATATTATATTAAAAATAGTATTATAAAATTAAAAATAGGTAAATATTAAATATTTAATATTTACCTATTTTTAA
>JAPDSC010106865.1:0-23998 GCA_026290005.1 Latrodectus geometricus
AAACACGTTAATTATTTTATTGAAAAATAATTAACGTATTTAAAAAAGCAAGATTTTAAAATCATTTTTTTTTCACAGAAATACTACTATGCAACTTTTATATGATACATTTAATAGATGTATTGCTTTAGCTTAATATTGTTGGAATACGGTGTTTCTACAACTTTATATTTATTATTTGAAATGATTAACATTTTATGAATTCACTGGCATAAATAACACTATAAATGTATTCTGATAATGAAAATTCCAATTTCATTTTGTTGCTCCTTTATATTAAACATTGTCGGGAAACAAATTCATCTTCACAGCCCTTCAGCCTTATGCAGAATAATATACTGTGTTTAAGAATCTCTTGGGATACTTTTTAATTTCATTTCTTTTTAGGGAAAATATATAGTTACTCACTCTAGTTTCATACTCTTTAATAATTTTAAATTTCCACTAACTGTAAATTTAACGAATTTTTCATGGCTGACAGAGCCTCTTTTTTTATACTTCGGACTGTAATACATTTATTGTATATTGAGAAAGAAAAGCATACTTTCACATATGAAAAATATCTTTTTGTAGCTTTCAAAGTCAACAACATGCTTTGTTTATACTTTATCTCTATTTATATTTGTAGCCAGAACATTTTTATAATAGTAATAAGTTTTATACTTTCTTTATTAATGTTTATGGTAGCCATAAGCGACTTTCTTTTTAAAACTCCAAGATAAAATTCATATTGACAAACAAGTCTCAATAATGTCAATGCAAAGTCTTCAATTTTTATTTATTTTCTCAAGGTAAGTACATTTATACTTTATTCAGATTTATTATATATATTATTTAATTTCCCATGGAGGTGTGCACATATTCGTTTTCATCTATATTTATGCTGACATATAGTTTAAATACTATGTAAATATTTTGCGAACTCTAGCTTGAAAACAATTTGAATATTTTTCTATTTATAACTAACTTATCTTCTGGTTTATCAAACTGATTATATTTATTGCACATGTTAAAATCATTTTGTAAATTACTGTCCACGCTAAATAAATATTGAACTCTTCAAATGTAAATTATTAAGTGATATAATAACTATTAGACACTGCGAATGTTGTTAAATAGTCATATATTTTGTCAAAGTATTTTATAATTTAATATTTAAATAATTATTACAATATTCAAACTTTTAAAAAATTTATTTAGCTAAAGACAAAGAACGTAGCTTTAGCTATAAACACAATATGAATAAAGGTTAATTATTTACAGAAATCTATTTTTATATATTATTTATAATATATATATAGATATATATATAAATTTAATAAGACAATATTTTAAAAAATGTTTTCTTTCTATAAACTTGCAAAATAGATTATTCGAATATTTTAAATTCCAAAAAGTATTAGGCTTGTAATAATGTATATAAACTGCCCTATAGAAATTGATTTTTTACAAAAAAATATGTTTATTATATAAAAGTTGATTATTTCAATCTAATTTTTTGCAGGGAGAAAGTGGTCTTGTCAGTTATGATATTGAAGGCTTAGTCCCATTACCAGGTCCACAAGTATGTCTTTTCATGTCATTAAGGTCCACAAGTAGATTTGATTTCTCTAGTTGAAAACTAGTTTTAATACATCTTATAATTAAAAGGTTTAAGTTAAGAATAATATATTATTTATATTAATTCATTAATTGAAGTTGTAAACTAAATTATCCAAAAATAATTAAAAATATAACGTTTGTATAACTTTATAATTTGGACAATTTTCTTTTTTGTATGCTGTTACCTATAATATATACAATTGTATATGAATTATTTTTTCCTATATTAAATATTATTTCGACAATTTTTTTCATGAAAAGTACACTAAATTTCATTTGTTTCTTTTTTATATTACATTTGAAACCCGGTAAAAATTAGTATTGTTTATAAAAATGTTTATTTAAATCATTTTGAAAAAAACTTAATTTTAAAATTACATTTTCTACCGTCAATAAATTTAATTACAAAATAAATATAAACTGTAACACATTTAAATAACATTAAGATGAATATTTTTCCTATAAAGATTATTTTTGAAGTAATTTATAAAAAAATTAATAAGATTTTTATTTACATATTCAAAAATTAAATTTTTAGATGAAATTAGTCTCTGTCTACGATTAATTTTATTAAACCAAATTGTAGATTTAAATTAATTTTAAGTAATATTACTTGAAAAGCCTATTTGCCTTTCCACTTTCTACCGATATAATTTAGCATTTCTTAAACTATTCCATATTCGCTAGTAATATTATTATTTTTCTACATAGTTTATTTAAACAGGTAAAGAAAATTGACCTTAGATACACGTACTTAATTTATAGTTATCTTTGCCTTTACGTGTATAAAATTATTAAATTTAATTCTGATTGTATCAAAAACATCACAGATGAATGTCATCCATTCAAGTCCTTTGGACTTTAATTGTTGTTCCTATGAGCGTTTGGCTATAAGATCTATGAAATATTTGCTTAATTTTTCATGTTTTGATACTCATGCAAACTAATTAATCAATAAAGATGTGTGAAGAATATTCCATATACATTTCTATGTAAAATCAAAAATCTTAAAATCACTCTACATATTTAAACAATCTTCAACGTTTAAATGATCCATTTATGAAGATATAGGGTTGTTCGGAAAGTTATTTCGTTTTATATGAAAATAAAAATCTTATAGCAAATAAATATTTTATTGAATTCTATATTGTCAATTCTGGTCCAATACCTTTTATCATTATTCTTACCTATAAAATAGTAGTTTTAGCAATATTCCTCACTGGTAAAATGGTTGGTTTTCACCAGCAAAAAACAGATTCAGCTGCTAAAAACGAAATGACTCTTCTAATAACACAATATTTGTTTCAAGAAATGAGATGCTCTGCCCTCTGTATAAAGTTTATTTATTTTTAATTTGATTTATTTTATTATAAATTATGAGAATCACTGAAGAGGCCTCTCTGGTGTAAAATACTTTGTATTAAGTATTTTACAAGAGATATGGAGTTTGAATTTCTTTTGTTTACATATATATCTATTGAGAAACTACTTACAAGATTTAATATTTTTTTTCATAACGAAATGTTACTGTAAATGTTAATTCCAATCAAAAGACAAGACGTTTGAATGTTCCTTGCCTTAAAATCATCTTTGGATATTAACTGGATGATACAAAATTAAAGGCTATTGCTGTATTTATAAATTACTCTCCGTATATTTATAAATTACTCTCCGTATATACTGATATTTTCTAACGAAGAAAAATGTTTTCTTTGTCTCTTAATAGGGTACATCTGGATCATCAGGGCCGCCTGGAATGGTAAGTTTGCTTTTTAGTTAAAAATGAAATGTATTAGTCTAATCCAATTAAATTATAAGATTATATTATTAATAACTGAGAAACTAAATTCACACGTGGCTAAACTGGATAATATACATTAATAAAGTTCATGACTAAGTAGGCATAGTTTCAATGTAGTTTTGTTCGTAATTACGATTTCAAATCACATAATTTTATAATTTGAACATAGCATAGTTTACAAATTTTTAAATGTGAATAGTTTGTATGTCATTTTGCATTAAATATTTATCTTTATTACATATTCTTAGTATTTATATTAGTATAAAATTTCTATAAAGTATTTTAACTAGTTTAGAAAGGGAAGCATAATCACATTACACAACTTCCTCTTTTAAATAATAATAGATATAGAAAAGGTAGAAATACCTATAGTCATTAATATATATTTTGATATATATTTACTAAAATATTAAACTGAATGTTAAATTAACAGATATAAAGAATACTAATTGAAACATTAGGGTGCATTAACACTAAACTACAATTATTTTATTAACGTTAAGTTCAGGTGTACAATATAAGCAAAAAGGTTTCAAATAAGATAAAAATAAAACATTCCAATAAGTTTAAGACAATTGTTTAACTACTTACAGTATTTTTATTTTGATAATTTTTACGACTTAATGTAAATAAAAAGTATGCACTATATACAAATGTCTCTAAAAATCTTTTAAATTTATTTGTAATTATTTATCTCTTTAAATAATTATTTATATTATTTTTACCCATTTAATTTATATTTATTTATCTCTTTAAATTTTTAAAAATTGTTAATGTGATTTCATAAGCCAGAATCATTTTTTAGTTTTCATGCTATAAAAGCAATGTTTTGGAATAATTTGTGAAACATTTTTAAATATTGGAAACAATAAAAAATATATTCTAGTACTCAATAAAGTAATAGATTCACAGGAACGGATGAAGAGAATTTTAAAATGTAGTTTAAAACTAGATAAAGTATGAATTTGCGTATATCATTATAGTAAATTTATGATTTTCTTTAATAAATTTTTTATTTATAAAATGTTCTAATCTAGGCAGGAATGTTGTTTTTGAAGCATACTTAATAAATATAATTCTGATTTGATAAGTCTTATTTTATACTTTATGAAATTCAACGTAACAACATAATATACCTATCTATCTATATAAATATATCACGAGAGTATACACGCACGCACACACACAAACACACATATGTCATACATTAAAATATCTATTGTGTTTCTTTTAACATATACAATGAATGCTACCTATAATATCTGGGAATCGATGCAGAAAATTTCTGCAAATCGCCTACTACTAATTCTGTCATCGAAAAACTATGTTATTATAACCAATATTTATTATTAACTATTTATTTTTATATTCTGGCAGAAGTGAGCAAATAACTTCTTCCAGAATATTAGTTATAATATTTTGCTCGTTCATCCTAACTCAAAATGCTGAATTTATCAATGAATAAAATAAAATTTTAAGCTGTCTATTTAATAAAACTTCTCATAGAATATTTTATTCTATGATTAGCAATAAAATTTGGAAACCTCATTTTCCAACCATTTCATGGTTAACTTCCTATTAAAAATCTATTCAGGAAGCTTGTCAAATCAAAAGAAAATATGTTGATAACATTAATAATATATTTTTTAAGATTAAATAATAGCTCAGTTACATTTTTTAGACTTATAAATACTTTCATTTAAATAACAAAAAAAGTGCACAAAAGAATAAAACGAAAAATTGTATAGTTTTAATTAAAATATATAAAACGTTCTGTTATTTTTTATGAAAAACTTATTTTCTTTTTTAATTACTTGCACATTTGCGTTAAGAAAATTATAAAAGGATTTTTTTTGTATGCAAATTATATATTTTAAAGATATTAAGAATCACAAATTAATTCTATTCAAAAGCCTGGGGAAAGAGGATCATCCGGAGAAAGAGGACCACCTGGACCAACCGGTGGAGTAGGGATGCCAGGACCTCCTGGTCCTCCGGGAATACCAGGAAATCCTGGAAATAGAGGTGGTCCGGGCATGCCCGGATTACCTGGACCTCCAGTAAGTTAAAAATATAAATCTATTCATAATTTATAAATGTTGATTTGAAAAAGTATTTAAGTAAACTAAGCCAGTTTTATATTCCTAAAATACATTTACCGTTTTCTGTCTGAAATACTACATACAGTCTTATATGTGTAATGAATACAATTTTAGTTAGAAATATTATGTTATCTGAAATCATTGATACCTAAATTTTCAAGCAAAATGTTTTATTTATCATTTTTGTTTTATTTATCCTTTTTAAAGTATTTGAGAATGTTCAAAGCAATGTTATGCACTACCTGGATTAGGTGGATATAGGTGTAACAAATTTGTTTTGACTGTGTAATAATGAATAGTTATAATTGTTTAATTTTATATTAAAAAGAATTTCAGGTTTCGCGAAAACATAGTTTCATGAAAATCATACGCCTTAATGTTTACACATAAGAAATTTATTAATATACATACATTTGCTGCTTAAATATAATATTAAAATGTTAATATGTGTTTGTACTGTTTTAGGGCAGAGGGTATACCGAAGATGAAATGAGAGAAATATGCGCTTCCGTTCTAAGAGGTATTTTATTTGAAATGAAGGAATAGTTTCAAGTGTTAAATACTATTTGAGAGAGTGTTTTAAAGATGTAAATAAATATAATATTTAGGAAATAAATAATACAATAATATTATTTAAAATATATGATTAAAATAATCGACAAATTTCTTAAGGATATGTTACAAATACCAAACAGAAATCTACACCATTTCAAAAATTATAATTTATGCATGAAACAAAAAAAAAATATCTCAACATTAAAGTTTATTATTAATAAATAAGCAATTAAATGAATTTGTATCCCTTATACATTATCTTACTTAATATTTATCTTGGAATTAAGCTTTTCTACTACGATATATTTTTTTTAAGAAAACAAGATTTAACCTTTGTTTCTTGGTAATGCCATATTTCATTACCCAAGGAATAGAACAGCAAAAATGAGCAACAATATTTTTTGTTACACTTAAAATTATTCATTTCTTAAAATATAAGATATTCAGGATAATATCGCACAATGTTATTGAATTCAAAAGCTGTCATGTAATTTTTTTTTTATAAAATTACTCCCCCCCCTTTGGCCAAAAAAAATAAAATAGGAATTTCTTCTTAAAATTTAACATATTTGATTTAATACCGCAGATAAACTTGTCCTAAAAGGCACATGAATATTTAATTTCAAATTAGTTTCTACAACTAATTGCAATCTTATATATTTTAAAAAATAAAATTAAACATTAATTTAATGAAATTAATAAAGCATTGTTTAAGCTGGATTGGTAGATATCTACTGATAAAATTTTTAAAAACATTTTCAGGAAACGAAATTAAAATCTAACATGAAGATTAATCATTTGTTACTTTTTTTAGAATTTTATTTTAAGGATTGAATAAGGAGTTCTTATTGACTGAAACAAGCTTTATATTATTTATTTGCTAGTCGCAGTACGTTACCGACTTTATTTGGAAGCAGTATTTCAATGTTACATAAATTTGCCACTTTTCCATTGTCTGCAAGTGAATCAAATTTATTTGTAGAAACAGAAATATAGAATAAAGAAAACAACTTAAAAATGAACTATTTATACCAAATAAAATAATAATTATTATTATAATAATATTTGTATTAATTTTATCCTATAAATGTAGACACAAAACACGACTATTTTCTTTTCAATTTACAGTAAAAAGAAGAGTATTGATATGTAATGAAATTATATTAGAATTTAGATTTCAATATAATGTGCTCTATTTTTTTTATCTGTATATTTTATTACATATATTATTTTTAATAATTTTTAAAAATTATGTCCAATAAAACAATTAAGAAGTATTTTTTAAAATAATTATAAGTAAGAAAGTAATGGAAATTGTAAATGACATTTTACAAGTGAATATTTTCTTGCATAAATAATTAAATGAAGTAATGAACAAATATGTAATACACAATCGCAAAATGTTTACTAAAGCTTCCGCTCTTCATTTAAACATGTGTTTAAGATGAAATGACATTAATTTCTTTAGTGATTAAATTGCAGTTAATAATTAAATGTGCTGCATTACTATTCACTGTTTTTATTTATATATTTCATCATAAATTATTTGCAAATAAATTAATATTTTAGTAAGGAATAAAAGTAATTAATTAAATAGTAATTTCTATAAAATAATCTCATTATGAAATCCAATTTTTACAATGCAAAAATATATTTCACGTAAAAAATATAAGTATTTGGCAATGTTTATATGCCATTTCAATGCTGTGATTTGATATATTTATGTATATACATTTGTGTATTTATTATTTACTTATATATGCATTAGACTTTTTTATTTTTATTAGTATTATTTATATCATGTTATTATAGAACAGTTAGCAGAGTTAACTGCGAAATTAAGGGGTCCACCAGGACCACCCGGCCGTGGCAAACCAGGGCGTCCAGGTCCGCCAGGTCCACAGGGTCCTTCAGGTAGTAGTTTGTTCTTAAAAAGGATATTCCTTACAAAAATTAATTTGATTTGAATTTTAATTCTCATTGATGTAGTACAGAAAAAATATCTCTGATGGGTTATGAAAGTTTTGAAAAATGTAGACTTTTCAGTCTACCTTATTTTATACATGCTCACGTCAGTTTCAAGTTAAGATGTAATCAGTAAAGTCTAGCTTTAAATATGATATTGAAGGAATATAATATGTTTACATATGGTACAGAAATATCAGAAATTTGTTCCAAAAGTGAATAATCAAAAACATTTGCCAAAATAATTTCTCTTTAAGTTTTTGCTTTTATTTTTTTACTGAATTTAATTACGAAGTATTAAAAATACAACGTTATGATTTGAATTCGGGTAAAAGTAGTGAAAACAGTATAATTATTGAATTGCTGCGAATAACAATTACCTTATACTGCAAATTTATCTACATACTATAAGGTAATCAGTTACTAATAGGTATTTTCGGAAACTGATTCATTTGCACGATTCCTTCTTGCATGGTCCTACTTTATCCTGCCTAAACCTGGATGCCCTTGTTTCCGCTGCTTTGCATGAAATACTTTTCTTTTGCATGGCGTCACTTTTTTCTCTTTCACTAGATCGATACCAAGAATTAGTAAGAGGTTTACGTGGTCCGAGAGGATATCCAGGTCCTTCAAAACCTGGAAAGCCTGGAAGACCTGGTAAACAAGGAATTCCAGGTTTGCATCAATATATAATAATGCTATATTAATTAATATAAATTAAATATTATATTTATTGCTAAATATATATTTTTGTTAAAGTTTGTTTATTTATATTAAAATTTTCAAAGCTAATACTCATTTTCAAATTTTTAAATTAAATTTGTTCTTGCGTTTTAAAGGAATATATTTCTAAATCTAAATTTAAAAAATATATAAACTAATATAATTAAGTTTTTGAAACTTAATTAAATACTCAATTAAAAGTTTATAAATAATGCTTAAATTTGTAATCTGATGGATATATTCCTGATTTAAAATTAAAATGTACTGCAAAACCAATATAATTTGAAGCAAATAAAAGAGAAAAAATAAAAGTATGTACAATTTTGTAATGTAATTTTAATATATATTTTTTTATAAGTACTATTACTATTTTAATATAAGTGTTTAATTAGTTTAAAAAATTAATTATACACATAGAACAAAATATTTTACATGAGTTTGAACTATATATATATATATATATATATATATATATATATATATATATATATATATATATATATATATATATATATATATATATATATATATATATATATATATATATATATATATATATATATATATATATATATATGTTTAAATAAATAAATACATACATACATATATGTATGTAATCATGCATGCACTTTATCTTAGAAAGCATCTATTGTGATAAAATAAAAAACAATTGTGTAAATAATTATGGTCCTTTGGAATTTGAGTCTTAAGAACACATTTAGTATGAAACAAGTTGTAAGAAAAATATTTCATGCTCTGATCTCAACTAACTGCTTCTGCATACAAAAAGATGAATGTAAAACTGGCATTACGGAAGAAATTATTTATGCTTTCAATATGTGAAAGTACATAAGCATAAAATATTTAATGAATGAAGAACACGAATTGGAAAAATTTATTGTCCACTCCTCTGTGCAGCTAAATATTATCCGCAATTCTTTCTAGCCACTAGTGAACAAATTTTTGCTACTTTTACTTGATAGTTTTAAGTAAAACTATTTATTTCCTCTAATCAGACAATGACAAAAACTAACATTATTGCTCATTCATGAAGATGAAAAAAATTACTTAAATTCTCTATAATTAAAGTATTAAATGGCTGGTTTAAATGAATATTTATAATGCATTTCTATGTAATATCTTTTCATATGTAAATATCAAACAAAAAAGAATTACGCGAAATATCAACTTTCATTTGATTGCCAAGAATAGATATGGTGAATAAGCCCAATTAAATGCAAAAAAGATGCTTTAAATTCCTGCTTATGGATAGTTACTCAGATTTAATTTTCTATAACAATTTTAGGCTCAAAAGACAAAGCAGATCCTTAAACATATAATGATTAAAATCAATGAAAAGCTTGGACATTTTAATTTAATTATGATAATACATAAGTTCGTCATAATTCCAATATATATTTTTTTTATTGTAAACGTGTTAAGATTGCAAAATTCTCTAAAATTTATATTTTGTTCTAAATGGACATTTTTACATAATTAAAAATAAACTTTAATTCTTGCATTTAGTTACCTAATATTATAATATATTACATGCTTTTTAGGATTACTAGCTGCCCAAAAATATATTTTGTTCTAATTAGACAACTTTACATATTTATAAGTATGCATGAACATAAATTATCGCATTAAATTTGCTTTCCTTATTTGCAAATAACTAAACATTGTTTAATAAATCGTAAATTCATACCATGAAATTATTTAGATAAGACTTTTACAATACAAATTTGGATAAATTTTACAAAATGTAAACTTTTTCTTCCTTAAATTTAATGTCATAGAGAATGATCTACTCATAGTAAAATTGTTGACAAATAAAATATTAATTTGTCATTTTTTATGTCTTAATTAAAAGTTTGATTACTTTCTTACTTTACTGATCAATAACACAATCATGATTCATAAAATTTAAATAATTCCGAATTTAGTAGTTTTTTTACATGAAAATTACTTAATTAAAATCAATTTAAAATTAAAAAGTTATAATTTCAAAGCTAACTTAATTAAATTTAAAGAATTATGAGACAAAGAGATAAGTAAAATATTTCAATATATATAGAAATTGATTATGTTAAATAAAGCTTAATTAGGAATATTTCTCATAATTATGATATGTTCAGCATTCATTAATTATAAAATTTAATATCAAAATGGAAAAAAAAATCAAGAATTAATTTAATAAACAAGTATAAATACTTTTGTTTAAAATTATTTAAAATAAAATTTTATATATTCAATTATTGTCAATCAGCATTAAGTACTTAATTAAAAAAATATGTGTTATTATGTAATTTGATTTTAGCTAATTTTTTTTTCTAATTGTTAATAGCAATGAAAATTCATAACAATCTCTTTAAAACCTTTTCTGATAATCCCTAAATGTCGAAATTGTAGATGGTTTCAAAAATAATGTCATCATAAAATGCACATCTAAATATACTTTGGCAACAATGTTTTTCAATAATTTTTTTGGTTTACTTAGTCTCGGCTTCAAAATACTGTCAAAACGTTTCATTGTGACAGAACCCAAACATTTATGAAATTTTTATTAGATGTTCGTGTGTTTACTTTTTTAAAGGACTGCCTTGATATTTTTATTAAATATAAATTATTTGACATATCCAAGTGCTTGAAGTCATGTTTTTTGAAAACGCAAAGTTGCCTCTATCGTTTAAAAATACGCATATTATTTGCCTCCTTTTACATTTTTGTTGCAAATTTTAAGGCACGTATTCATTTATTTTAAATTTAAGAAAATGAAACTTATTTTGAAGTCCCCCTTAGTACATTAAAATTAAAATCTGGGAATTCGATTTATGCCAAATTTCTCGAAATGGGATATTCATTAAAATCTATAAATTATAGTTATAATTTTTAATGAAAATGTTCCCAATTTTTAGAATAGTGCCCTAATTCTTTGATAGCTTCTATAAAATACATTATATGTTAAACAAGAGTAACTTTACCATAACATGGATAAAAGTTATAAACTTTAAAAGAGGAGTAGGAGTAGGTTTACAAAGTTAATTGAACAAACTATCTGATTATCATTGCAAAAATGAATATTAAATGGAATAAATAGTTAAAGCAGTTAATTATTTATAATTCATATAATAATAATAGAAATGCTGAAATATTTATGAAACGAAATTTAAATTCACCTATAATTTCTGATATATTTTTTTATGTTTTAAAAATATTCGATCAAGATATTCAATATTTTCAAACGAACTATAACTGATCTTAGTGTATTATTTGTATTTGCAAATTGCGATTGAGTTTAAGCAAACAATAATAGTAATTTCAGTAGCAAATAGCATGTGAGATCAAAATTACAATGTTTTTCTGAATATAGGATGATAAAGTAATATACAATTACTTAAGTAACATTTGATAAAAATACTTAAAATGAAATGTAATTCTTTTACTTAAACTACTTTCAGTTTTTATTTTATTTTTTTTCATAAATAGTCAATTTTGTTCTTAGTGTGGTTGTAAACACACATTTTAAACTCTAAATTAATATTTACTCTTCAAGCAATAATTCCCTGTTTTTAAAATACAATATAATTTTCAATAAATTTAATTTACAGTAAATTGTATTGTATGAAATTTAAAATTTTTATAATGAAAACTTGTGTTGATCTTCTTCTAAAAAATATATAGTTTCAATATATCTCTCGTTCATCTTGCCATTATATTTATATGGCAAGATGTATAATGGTTTTTCGTACATCTTGCCAAGATATTATAATTTACAAGTTAATTGAAATAAAAAATATTCTTCTATAAAACAAATATCGAATAATTATATTCGGGCTAAACTATGTACACTATTCTAACTCACAACTTATTACATACTCACAACTCCTTGAATTAAGACAAGACTTTAAAATTTAGTTTAAAATATATCATGCATCACTAATATCATCAAAAATAATTTTTCAATAGCATGCATCTTAAACGAAAGCTTTGATATTTAAAATACTGTGTTGCATGAAGTTAATTTTAAAAATTGGCCTATACGAAACATACTTGCAACATTATTATAAATTTAATAACAATTGTATTTTTAATAACAACTATATTTTTAGACAACTATTACATACTATCATTATAAAGATGTCTTACTTAATCCCTTTTTATTATAATAACAAAATTTAATCAACATTTTTCGCTCATTGATACACTGATATACTAGAATACTGATATACTAGAATTAACTATAGCGCGAAATATTGAGTCCCAAAGATTCTATAAGAATTTTAAGATATGTAATTTTAAGTCCGTTTAAGATATGTAATTACAACTTTATTTGTTGATTGTTGCTCAGGCAATGGTAATATGTTGTATATGATTTTTTATGATGTATCATTTCAAAGAATAAGTGAAATGAGTCTACTTACAAATAGTAAAAAGTAATTAGTATTTGAAAATATTGTTTACTAATTATTTTGCTAAGCAAATCATAATATTTATAAATTATTTTTCCACTATTGCTGTTAATATCTTTTGTTCTTTAAAAGATCAATTCAAAAAAGAGTTTTAAGTGTATTTAAAAAAAAAGATTTAAGAGTATTTAAGTGGCAATTTAACTGTTTTCAGGTGATCCTGGTACGCCTGGTCTACAAGGAGAAAGAGGATTCATGGGACTACCTGGAATGCATGGACCAACAGGACCACAAGGGCCAAAAGGTAAAATTTAATTACTTATTAAATTTTAACTTTATAAATATAATACGATACACATGGATAATGAAGGATATTATATTCTGATGAACACAGATTTAAAAAAGAACGTGTAATATATGAATTAGATATTATTCCAGTGTAATAAAAGCGATTTATCTTGGAAATTAATAACTCATCATAAAATTATGACCTGAAGATTAATCACAATTTTAATCAACAGATTAATAAAATTATCATTGTATCATATTTATGTTCATATCTTGTTATTGTACTTAACTTAAATAGATTGGTTATTAAGATTTTGTAGAATAATATTTGTGTTTGTAACTTTCAAGAATTCATATATGGGCTTATAAATAAAATATTAGAAAAATATATTAATTGCATAATAATTTACCATAATAAAAATCGAGCTGAAATATATTATAATATTTAAAAATTTTATGTTTAATGCTACATATTAAAATAATTTGTTCCATTATCAAATCACAAATATTTCTTTAATGAAGAATGATATTTTATTATTTTTGAATTTGTTTAATTTTAACTATGTATTTTTAAGTAATGTGATCTTTCAATTTTACGATATATTTATATTACCATTATATTTATCCACATAGATTAGTAAAAAAATTCTTATGCATTTAATGTTTTCAAATGTGATAACATTGTTAATTTAGTTATAAGTACCAGAAATTCCAAACGAGATATCAATTGTTTAAGAAACAAAATATGTAATGTGTAATAAGGAAGTGCATTAAGAAATTTGCATAAGTCAAATTCTGAGAAGTATTCAATACAGTAATAGTTATAATACATTAGTTACATTATTAATATAATTCACTAAAATGTATCTAAGTTAGTTATAAGGAAAATCAAGCATTAAACTTTTTTGCCAGACGCATCAAAATTAAACTATTTGCGTTATCAGTGTGGCGAAAATCTGGGATTCTAACTTGCTAACACTGACGAATAATTATTCCCTCAGCTCCATCATCTAGTTAGAGACATAATTCATCCGAGAAAATGAATATCCGCTATGACCTTCCTTCAGTTCCGTTGGCGCGAATGAATCACGGTTCTCTTTTTAATCGCCTTTCTCATGAAAAATCACAACAACATTTTCCAAGTTTTCTCTTGAACAAAGTTCCCTTTGTTTCCTCTGTCAGCAGGAGAATAATATTTCCAGGCCAAAGGAAAATTAAATGAAGATAAATATTTATAAGGTAGTATAAGCAGTGAGAAGGAGGCTTTGTTCAGTTCTTCGCTATAGTTTTCTTGGCGAAGTTTTCGCTTTGTCTGCCAAATTAATGGATTAGATGAATCAATAAGGCCCTTTAACTACATAGTTTGCTATGGTATGATAAGCGTATTTTTTATCAAACTGAAAATGGATTATCTTCTAAGTTTGCTTACTGGAGTAATGTATAAACATGTTCTATTTTGTATGCAGGTGAGAAAGGAGATAGAGGTAATAGAGGACCAGAAGGCGTGGGTATTGAAGGTCCAATGGGTCTTAGAGGATTACCAGGTATAGTAGATTACACACAATGCTACGAAAATTTGATGAATAAAAATGAATAAATAATGTATAATTCATAATTTTTTTTAAATATATCATTTTGTGCAAACTTTAATAAATATATGTGTAAATCATAAGATTTATCATAGTTAAAACGTGTTTCCTAATTGTTAGACATTTCACTGTTTAAAATATAAAAATGCAAATATTAAATATTTAAAACGATTATTACACTGCTAAATTCCACAATAAAAATGCTAAGGGAGAAAAGAACTTTAACTATGTACCTCATCAATTTCCAAATACTATGATTAATTTTAGCAATAAATTAACCTACTGATTCATGTAATATTTTCCTTTTTATATTGAAATTTAAATTATTCAAATTGTATAAAATAATAGTATAAATAGGGAAAGTGCATAAAATAATTAATTTTATTAATATATTATAGATTTCAAGAAACACAAGATGTTTTGTCTATTCCATTTTAAACAATCTTTAATAACTTTCACACTTGTAACTATTTTAATGGTGTCAATTATTTTTTAATTTATATTCAGATCAAAATTTTATTTACAAGTTTTTTATAAAAAAAAAATTATAACAACATATACAAATTTAAAATTTATTACAGCAGTATAACATATCTTGTTCTTTTAACGCTTTTAAGTACCGAGTAATTCTGAAGAAATATTTCTAGAATACCAACAATATTAATAATAAGAATATTATAAATCTAATTATTCTGTGAAAAGTTCGTAATGCAGTGAAACCCCAATTTTACGTCCCTTACATTTTGCGTTTTTTTTCCTTATGTCCTTGTTATTTCATATATTAATAATGTCAATTTAACCCTGATTGTAAGTTTGTTTTTTATAGAATTTCCCGCATTTCACGTTTTCTCTGTAAAAAGAAAAAAAATGTTCGAAAATAAGCAATTTTTCCTTTTGTGCTTTTTTAAAGCTAATCCAATTTTGAAAGTTAATCTATGAGAACAAAAACGTATTCCATAGACAGACTGACTGTTTATTTCCCTGAATACATATCAACACACTTCATTGGTATGGGAATGAGATGGACACGGGAAGAGACACTCCAATTACCAATCCAAGGGGTGACTCCTTCTCCTTCGTCGGGGAGGAAAGGGAGGGATCTTTACCCTTCTACATGTTTTCAAATAAGCATGAAATCAATTGTATAACGATGTACAACATTCAGTTGCTGTTTATTACGTGGTGGCCTCATTTCTAGCCTTTTCGTGTCGAAAAGAAAGGTAAAAACGCAAACATTTTTCTGTTGATGAGAAAGTCAAAATTATTAAACAATTTGATGAATTTTACGGGACCAAAGAAGCATTCGCTCAATCGCAAGGTACTCCCATGGCAACCATGCAATCCATATTACAGAATAAAATACTTTAAAAAAAACATCGAGGAAAATGGTGAAAAATTCCAAGAAACGGAAAACATTAAAAAAAAATACTGTACGACGAGCTCGAAGGTATCTTATTAAAGAGGTTAAAAGAAGCTCGTGCCGCGAATGTAACTATAAATGGCACGATACTAATAGAAAAAACTCTAGAAATTACCAATAGGCTTGGTGGTGTGAAAGATTTCACAGCTTCGAATGGCTGAATGAAAAAAAGACATAATATTGTGTATAGATCACTTGCGAGAGGATCATCAAGTGTAGATAAAGCTACAACAGAAGAATTGAAGAAAAACTTACTAAATTTGACAAAAGAATACAAACCAAGGGACATATTCTATGCGGACGAGACACGACTTTTCTTCAACCTTCTATCGGATAAAAGTTACGTTGCTAAAAAAAGTTCCTGCCATGGAAGATAGATATCCAAATTTCATCTTACGGTTTTACTGTGCTGTAATTCTGATTGAATTGAAAAGCTGACTCCTCTTGTTGTTGGAAAGTCGTGTAACCCAAATGCTTTAAGAACGCGAGAAGTTCTTCCGACAAAGTACGAAGCAAACAAAAAAACGTGGTAACCCAAGCCATTTTCGAAGACGTTTCGAGCAAACTAAACAAACAAATAAAATTGGAAAATTTCTAAAATAATATTCTTACGATTCTGCAACATTGATAAATGTACTGCACATCCGGATTTTTAGCTATCTAATGTGTATGCCGTGTTTTTTCCTAGAAATTTTACAAGCAAATTACATCCTTGTGATCACGGCATTATTCGATCTTTCAAGATTTATTATAGAAAACAACTTGTGTGGAAAGCTGTAGCTGAACTAGAAAATGGAAGCCTAAATGACGCCTGCAAATTAAAATTAAGTTTTCTAGAGGCTATGCATTTTATTTCTGTGTCATGGAGAAACGTTACACAACAGTTCATTTGCCATTATTTTAAAAAAAAAAATCGGAATCATAGCATCTAATGAGCAAATAGAATATCAAGACTGATGAGGACAACGAAATAGATAATATCTATAACTTCGACGATTACATCCCGGAAAATTTAGCAACAGGCGAAGCTGAAAAAGCTACTGCTACATCCGTAAATGAAATTATGGACTTTTCGTAGGCCAATGAAGATCAACAAGAAGAACAGGAAGCACAATCTAGTCCCTTCTTTCAATATTGCAATGAAGAGTTTACAAATAGTGAAAGACTATTTTCCTTCTTATAAGGACCAGGAAAATAAATCTGCAAAGCATTTCAATTCTAGAAACTGCTTCATTCACTTTGAACACAATGAATAAAAAACATTCCATTATTGCGGTCTATTTTCGACTTGAACGCCAGGATTCCAGCTAAATGCGTTAAAATGATCTTAAAATGGTATGCGTATAATGATGTTCTTTTCATCTTTTGAAAGGTTCATCTTTACTATATTTATTTATGCATTTATTTATTTTATTTTATTTTATTATTATTTTTTTTTATTTTTCCATTGCATTTTATTTGCATTTTATGTATTGTACATTGATTTTTGCATTTTATGTACATTGATTTTTGCATTTTATGTATTTCCCACATTTTACGTTTTCCCATATTTTAAGTTTCTTTTTTTTTATTTAGTTGCTTGTGAAACATGAAATCTGAGTTTCATTGTATTTTAGAAAATACCGCTTTAATTTAAAATTAAAACTGTTTAGCAGTTTAAGTCATTCACGCATCATATTTTAATAAATGACATTTGTTAGAAAAATATTTATATTTCAATAACATTATTCCAAATTTAATCATCTTAATTTATGCAAAAGCTTATTTGTTTAATAAGCTTTTGCATAAATGTATATGTTTAATATATATGTTTTATATGTTTTAATATATATGTTTTAATTGTTTTGTTAGCTTTATTATTATGATTTTCACATTAATATCTTCTTAAAGCTTAATCTATTATTGAAAGTAAATTGGAATGAAATTCGCCAAACATATTTCGTTAAGAAAATTTTAAGCTCACTTTAAAGAAGTAATCTTTTATGAACTACACTTTTATAGTAACTTTTGTTTCCAGAACATTTTTAGAAAATAAACAGCAAACTATGGTAGCAAATATATGGTTTATTATTGTGTTGAAAAGTACATTTTTGTAAATTATTCATACAGCAAAATAAAACAAATTTTTGTATTAAAATTTAATAAGACATGTAACATCTATCTGTCTACATTTATAAGAGATTTACTTTTTCCCCAAGCATAAATGTGATTTAGATTAGTATATTTAGATGATTAATAAATATGATTTACAGAAAAACGTTATGTTGTTGATTTAATTTACATATAATATTTTCTCTAAAAGGTTTCTTAGTGAGTGAGATGTTAATATTGGAATTACAATTTCTACTGAAAGTTATACAATTAAAACCAAATAATTTAAGCAAAAATAACCAAAAATAAAATCAATAGGATTATATTTAATTTAGAAATATTCTTCATAAATTATAAATTTCAGTTATTAAAAAATGGTTAAATGTCATTAAGCAATTATAATCATTTGTAATTTTAAATTCAAAAATTATCAGTTGAATGCGAAATATTTTAGCAGAAAACAGTACATTCACTTCATAAATTATCTCTAGTGAAATCAGCTCCCGAGTATGGTGCAATTGAATTTCAAATCTAAAACAAAGATTTTCAAAAGTGAAGTCGCTTACGACTTATATTTATTTTCAAATTCTTTGGAGCTTACGAGCATTTTCTCCGTTTACTTCTAAGCTGCTTTTATTTCTACCTGACGCTTTTTCTACTTAAGTCTTTAAGAACTAAAAAAAGTGAAAGCAGAGTTTTCTCTCAGTTGTTTGGCTCATATATGTTTTTCACAGAGTTTATTTATTTTCTGCGGATAAAATTGCTTCATATTCTTAAAAAGAAACATACACAAACATATGTATTTTTTTACTCCCTTTCTAAACCAAAAAATCAATTTTCAAACGGCTCCAGCTGTATATGAAACCCGTATTAATAATTTTCTTTATAAAATAAATATGTTGAAAAACATTTTTACTAAGGTTATTTATGTACTAATTAAAAAGGTTTTTTTATTTAATAATATTGATTATTTAGACTTATTAATATTTTTATAACTACTACCATTAACTTTATGTCCACACTATATTTATTTACTTGAACATCATTTTCAAACCTAAGTTAACTAAAAGTCATATTTCCATTAAAATGTTCTTGCTGACATATTTAGCTAACATAAAAATAATTATAGTAACAATAATTTCAAAGCTGCGCATATTCTTCTGGCTTAGAATTTTAGTTAATTATTTCATGATTTTGATACAAATATTTTATAATAGATTTCGGATGACATCAACTTTAATGACATCATTTTCAATACATATGAAAATATTATAAATAATGTTTTTTTGTATTACGCACAAATAAATTTATCGCAGTTTTAAATAGTTGTACAATATGTAACTTTCCTTTCATCAATTTCAAGATTGCGAAAATTTTACTTCCGGAATTTCACATCATGAAATGATTTATTGCCAAAATATATAAAGCTTACTTCTAATTTCAGCATGCAAAATTATATGTTGATTATCAATTTTTTAAAACTTGTTTCATTATATACAAAAAAAAAGTCGGAAAATTACAAAATTTTCTCTATGAGTAAGATTTATACTTTAAAAGAAGGATCTCACAATGCTTCTGCATGTTATTCTTTATTTAATAGAAATATACTAATATTTTATATATCTACGATACATTTTAAAAAGCAGCAAAATCGCTGAAATATAACCATGTGAAAAAACTCCTTTGAATTTCAAATTCATATGTAAATACTTAATTTTATAATTATTATCATCTTCATTTATCAAACATTAAGATACTTTCCATTCTATGGGAAAAAAACTATTCGATTAAAAAATCTATTTAGTTTTTAAATATAAGAAAGCTTTATTAAATAATATTTATTTTATCAAAATCAACAAGAAAGTGATGAACATAATCAGACACTCATTTTTTTAAAGTATATTTTTCTTAAAATTCGTCAAATTTCGTCAATATGATAAGAAAGAAATTAGTCAAATATAGATATTTAAAATTATTTTATTTCAAGCTTAGTTAAAATATTATTCTTTTATTTAATTAAATAATTATGATGAGGTCTATACAAATAATAAAAGAGTTATACGTGTGCAATATGTATCTGTCTTATGTAATTCTCAAAATGTAAGCTCAAAACTTCTAAAATATTGTTTTTCTAGAAGATATGTTTTTACTTTGTATGTATAGTTTCTAAACATGTATACCTTTCTTATCAACACAGGTCCACCTGGTCCTCCAGGCGTAGGACAACCTGGTCGTCCCGGTGACAGAGGACCGGTAGGAAAACAAGGCATTCCTGGAACTAGAGGAGCTCCAGGTCCTCAAGGACCACCAGGTTATTGTGAGCTTTGTAGTTATCAGGGAGCTGACATTATGAACGCTTTACAAGGAAGAGGACCACCAGGACAAGACAAAGGGCCAACAAATTAGTTTTGCTATGAATGCAGCAGATTAGTATTGAAAAAAGTTTAAATGTGTGAATATTAAGAACTATTTGCCGAATCGGTGAATTTTTATTGTTTATAAGATTGAGATTTTCTAACAAAATTTTAAAGTAATAGGAGATCTCGATAAAAATACTTCTTATTTCTAATGAATTTTTATATATTTCATTATGGAATAACATTAATTTATAGTGCTCAATCATATTAGTATTCAAATAGCTACAAAATCAGTTTATAAGAATTAATATGTAATTTTATTAGTAGTGTGTATATAACTAAACAAATTAAATATTTGAAACCCCATTACTGTTTCATTCTTTAATAAGTTTTTCAAATTTTAAATATAATTTAATACATCATTCTTTTAATATAAGCGTTATTAAAATCAAAATTATTGTTTAATTAAATTAATATTATTTGTTAATACAAGGTTCATTTTATAAAAAAATTCTTAAATATAATTATAAATTTTAAATATTATAATTATAATAAATTAAAAAATGATTAATTAAAAAGTATTAAAATATTTATTATTATAAATTTTAAGTATTAAAAAACCATTATAAATATTAAAAACCATTTGTTTATAATATTATTATAATAATTGCTTTGAAATATATATGCTTATGAGAAGATGTAGTATTTTTCAAACTGATAAGCAAAATCTGTAAACACATATCGATTTATTGTCATTTTGTTTTAAAACCATCATAAATATTTATTCTATATTCGATAAATTTTATTTAATAATTTAATGTCCAAGATTTTATAAAATTTAACACTGCAAAATTACACTGATACTGAATTCTTTGAAGAAACTCTGTATTTTTATAAAAAAAAAAATTACTAAGCTTAATATCACATATATAAGGTTAATCATTGATTTGTAAGTTTATAAAAATACTCATTAAAGAGCGTTATTCATGTTATTTAACTGTAAATAATTTTTGTTGTGTGCATGTAAAATGTTATATGTAACATATCTGAATAATTTTAATATCTTTCAAATGCTTTTTATATAAATAAATAAAGCTTTTAATTTTAGAAAAAGTATTTTTGTTTTAATGAAAAAATTCCTTATTCCAGATATCATTATTATAATTATTTACTTAAAAAAGGATTTTCTCTGTGCACATCTATTCATCTGCTTAAAAAAATTTCTCTTTTCAAAATCTATCAAAATACACAATATTAATAATTCTGTCTAAGAATTGTTAATAGGTTAAAGGCATTTTATAAAATTCAAAATAGTTTTTAATGTTAAAAGAATTAGTAATTAAAAAATTTGGATAAATTAATAATTTTTTGCAAATAATTTAAACTTGCTTGGACCAATGATAAATAATTATATGAAAATATAACTTAAAAATATGAAATGAAACTTCCTAATTAAAACAAAAAAATTAAAACCATCCTCTTTCCTTTGTAATGAAAAAAAGTTTTATTTTCAATAAAAAGAATAAGAAAATAATATGTAATGCAATCTCTTGTTTTAATGAATTACATTACTATAAATAAATTTAAATTTTTAAAGGTTATGAAAAGCCTCATTGACCTACTTTTTTTCCATTTCATCTTCGAAAAAGGAGAATAGCCGTTTATCTTAAGTTTTGTAGAAATAATTAGCTATTATATGTACATATTTCAATTATTCTCACTTAAACAGTGTTTTTTGCAGTTAAACACCAAAATTCTAAATTAAAAGTAAAAATCGCGAAATTTAAATATTTTAGAACAAAATCGTCTGTATCAAATTCAAACGGATAGTCTGAAGCATTTTCACTTGATGCTAAGATTTTTAAATAAGTTTTTTTTATAAATTAATGAAATCATCTGAAATTTTTTATTTAATACATAAAAATTGCTTGGTGGTTAAAAAAAATCACACTTCTTTAAACACATGGATTGAAAAGATTCTCTTACGAATTTTTTATTAATTTATAAAAAAATATACTACGCAAATTTTTTAAACATTATTAAATTTCTGTTTGAATTTTAAATAATGGAAGCAAAAATGCATATCTATATTATTCTAATAAGTTTTATGCCTAGAAAAATTACATTATTAAATATACAATTTTTTTAAAAAAATTGCTAATGAATAAAAAAATAATATTGAATTTCAATAATTTTACAGAAAGGCTTTTGCGCACAAATATGTTATAAGAATTGGATATTATTGAATTATCTATAAGAAATTTATAACAAAAATTTATCATTCTGTTATATCATAAGTCCAGAATATATAAAAACGTACTTAAGCATATAGCTATCTAATTATAATAAAGTTTTAATAAAGAGTATCTGGAAAGATTTTAAAAGTAAGGAAATTTTATAGAAATTTTTCTTGAAAAAAATGGCATAATCTTTTTTATTGTAAACTGTCTCATCCGATGTAATTCATTTATTCAGCTCACATTTGATTGAATTTTTTGGGTTATATTATAATATTTCACTATAGTTATTCTTTATAATTGCTTTATCTTTAATGACTATTTTAAATTATATTGTAAATAGAGCAAGTCATTATTCTAAAAAGGAAATATTTCTTATAGAGAAGGAAAGATTTTACTTTCAATAAATATTTCAGAATAAAGCTAAAGGGAATTATTTATGATAACAATAATTATAAATATATATTTAATATTAATAAAGGGTAAAAATAAATTTTTTTAATAAAATATTCACTTTTTGATGAATTTGTCTTTAAATATGCTTGGTTATTTTGAGAAGCATTTCACATGCAATTACGAGAACATGCAAGTATTTTAACATTGTGTAACATGATTTTCAAATTACAAAATTTTAATATATATGAACTTGTATCTCAAATTATATTTAAAAATTAAAGAGCAGTAATGAATAATTATATTCAAATAAATCGTTTATTTGCTTACTTTAATAGATTGAATGATTATTGAAATGCTTAAACAGCATTTTCTCCATCTATATTCTTATCATTACACACAATAACAAAAAAAAAACATTATGTGTTTTATTTTTGCATACAGTTTAGTAGAAAATTGTACACAT
>JAPDSC010106865.1:28998-42001 GCA_026290005.1 Latrodectus geometricus
AAAACATTTCCTGGTATACAAAAATAATCTTATTTTGCCCTTTTGCGAAATGAAGTTTTTTTTCATGGATTTTCTCTATAAATTTTAAAAACGGAAACAAATAAGTAAATAAATGTAAGTTTAGTCAGTTAAAAAGGAAATTTATAATCACTTTATATATTATTAAGTAGTTATCCAGACAATAAGTATGTTTAACTCTAAAATGTGTTAGTTAAATGTTTTAATAATAGGGTTGAATAAGAGATTTTAGGCGTATTTTCATAATAAAATGTTTAGGTAGTACATGTAACCTAGCCTTAATATAGATAAAAAATCCACAGTAACATTTTAAGTAGATATGTGATTCTAAAGGCAAATACGTAATGAATAACCTACAGGCATATGTGATATATTCTACAAAAAAAACGCATTCTTGTAACACAACAAAAAATTCTCATTATGAAAAAAAATATTTATCTCCCTTATTTAAATGAAAATAAAGAATAAATTCAATATTTCAAGAATACTAGCTAGACGATAAAATCGATTTTAAAAATGCCATAATAGAACCAAAATTGGTGTTGAAATCGATAGCTTCATCAAATTTCTTCCTGAATATTATCCCACATCATCATTCAAGCGGAAATACTAAAATCGATAATCTAACTTGCAGTCCAAATTTTTACCAATATCGTAAGCCGATTTTCCCCTAGAATTGCAATGCTTCAATGGTAAATTAGTGGGTTTTTATATTTATCTATCTACTTATCAGAAAACTATTCTAAATTTTCGTATAATGCGAAGACTTTTATAATTTCATGAATCAGCTATAATTTAGATTAATACTTAGTTGTTTTTTTTAAAAAATCATTTCATTATTTAAATCACTTCATTTCAAAAAGTAATGTGATTAAATTAATTATTTCACATAAAAATTAAAACTTTGGTGAAAGAATCATGTATTCGTACACGATTAGAAGCTTAATGAGTTGATTTCATGCTAAGATTATTTTACAATTTAGGAACAAATGCAGCACTGGAAGCATAGCTAAAATTAAACTATAAATAAATATTATTTTTTTACAAGAAATAATTTAATCTTATGATAACAAATAATTTGTTAAAATCAGCAGTCATATTGTTTTCATACTCATTATCGTACGGGAATTTTTTTCTACAGTTATTTAAATTCTCGATTCACTGCTCTAGAAACTACTGAACATCTAGATCATGGTGATAAGCACTGACGTCTTAACAACTACCAAATATATAAATTTTAAACATAAACTGCTATCAGATGAAGTTTCTGATATGAATAATTTCTCTAAATTACTTAAGTTCTCAATCATATTGTTGGTAATAAGCTAGAAAAAGACATGTTATTGATATTATCAATGAATTGAATACACAAAAAATTGAGCAATGAGGGGATTACAATCTCACAATTATGGTTTCCACGTAACCCGAATACTTTTATCCAGAATATGCTTGAATTGATCACCACACAATTTCAGATAAGTTAAAACAATTTTTAGAATGTATAGGCCAAACTCTTTAATTTTTCAATCCTATTGTTAATAATAAGTTTAAAAATGCATATTAATCTTAATAAAATTATCATTAATGAAAGTATAATATCTCAAATGTGGCTCTTTTATCTAAATATCTTGACATAAGACACCTAAAAATTGGTCAACATTTAACTTATGAAAATATTACAACCACGCAATCTTTTTTTATATAATGATATCATAATATAAGCTCAATTAAGTCAGTATTAGATTATATATTTAAAAAGAAATATTTTTCCGAAATGTATAATTACTCGTACAACTGGTACTTAAAATTTTAAAAAGTAGGTAAAGAGTATTTGCTTAGAGATTTGCAATGAATATTTCATGAGAGTAAATATTCATTGACCACAATCAAATTAATCATAGTTGAAAATAACTTACATTTATTTAAAAATTTACATACATATTTAATTTAATTTCATTCGATTTAACTTGATTTGACCTTCCATTATGGGAAGCTTTGTGCTATTGTAAACTCAACTCTTTGAAATATCAATAGTAAAAAGACAAATTTTGTAAGGATGCAAAAGTTATAAACTTAAACAATGCATGACATAGTCCTTTAGCTTAAATGCTAATACCCTTTAGCTAAAATATAATTTTCTCTTATTGGTTCTAAAATTTATGAATTAATCTCGTTAACTAATGCATTCATTTTAATTAATTTTATTTAATATTTTAATATGCCTTTAATTTAATTATTATGTTTAGCATTCCAATTTCTAAACAATAACAGAATACTAGGTTTTAATCAATTACATGTATATACGCATTCTTTACATTTCAAAACACTATATTGATATAAACTTTCATGAATCGTTGCTAAAATAATATCAAAAGAGAAATTTCAGAATTTTAAATGATTTTTTTTTCATTTACAGCCAAAATAAATTAAAATTAAAATTTTCAACAGACAAGTAATTTTCAACATCGGTCGAAAATTTAATACAATAGATAGACTTGCGATATATAACTTGCTTGAATAAAACCATGCACAAATCTTGTAAATTATCTGCAATCTGGTGCTGTATTTATTTATAAATTAAAATTAATATTCATCAGAAAAGTATAAAGTCATTAGAGAATATGTAAAGAATTTTTCTTTTTATGTGACAGTTAAATAACAAAACCGAAAACTCCTGAACATATTTCAGTTAACCTTTTTTTAAAAATATCATTTAACATTATTAAACTTTTCTGACATAAATTCTCAAGAATATTATCAAATGTAAATGTGCTCTTTATAACCTTATTTCTAAGAACAGCAATCATATATTAATAAGTTTTATATCTGCCACCTATTCATTATCTAGCGAATGTAATGAAAATGCAAAATATTCCATTCATCTTTTTATCGCCATAAGAGAAATTAATTTATAAATTATTTATGACATCAATAATAGTACAATGAAGAAATCAACCTGGCAATTATATAGGAAGTTTAAGAATTGACGAAAAGGAAAGCACCTCAATTTTTGAGAGGTATGACCTATTTTAATAATAACATGGAACAAAATGATCAAAGTAACTACAATTTCTGGAAAGTTACCAAGTTGAAAGCGGAAACAATGAAAAATGGGTTGTACTTCAGATATCTTTACTTTCATTAATTGCGCCGAATATTTATTGATCCAGTTTTGAGAACACTTTTTATATTTGTTTTATGGCGAGAAACAGTTGCATAGATAGATAAATCCATAAACTTGATCGATTTGTCTGTGGAATACTATTTTCCCAATTACAAATCTGAATTACTGGATTCGTATGAAAATGTATTGATAACATACATTTGTTTTTATGTCTAAACTAAAAAAGTAAAATATTTTGAAATAATTCATTTTCAAGAAATATATTAAATTTATAATTTTAAGATTGAATTTTGCACATTCAAATACATCAGAGTTTTCTGTCATATTCAATGACTTTTTAAGCACTTGTTTCCAATTAGTTTTGTCTTATAATCTACCTGAAAATCTTATTCTTAATTACAGCTTTCTATTAAATTAAGTATTTAAAAATTAATTAGTAAATTATGATATTTTCTTTTTTATACTTATATAGTAAGTATGATATCAAAAGAGGCATTTGGGTATTTGAAAAAAGTTTGAACATTAAAAAGTAATATTTTAAGTAGTTTGTGTAAAATAAAATAGAGTTAAATTGTGTGGATAAAACTTTTCTGGTTCAATTTATTTTTTGGAGTTTATGATTGCCATGGAAACATCAAATAAATAGAAAGTGCTGCATTATTAAATAAAATGTGTTTTTCAGCCAGGATTTTCAATTATTTTTTTTTATCAATGCTAGACTTATTTTCTTATAGAAAACTTATTTTTAATCCATGAATATTTAACACGTAATATGTTTTATAAATCCGTGAATACTTTAAATATTTAAACTCTTATAAATTATTGGATGCTTATGTAATTTATTTTTGATTGTATATAATTTTTCCAGTTTTTTTTTATAATCAGAATAGATTTGAAAAGAATGTAGGTAAAAATAAAATACTTAGAAAAAATTATTTAGTTGTAAACAGCAATAAAAATTAAAAAAGATTTTATTCCTAAGTTATTAAATTTAAAAGAAAAACTTTAAATTTATTTAGTTGCAATAAAACATTTCTAAAATATAATGGAATAAATATTTTAAAAATTATTCATTTAAAAAGAAACAAAAATATTTAATAAAAAATTTTATAATTATATATAAGCAATCTCACACATACATATATACATTTAAAAAAATTTTAAAGTAGTTAAATTCAAAATTTTTAAAAAAAGATTTTACTTTAATATGAATATGATTTAAAAATTCTCATTCTTTACTAATAATCTGCAGATATTTGTATGATTTTAAAAACTACATTAAAAAAAGTAAAACTAGGACACAAATATGCATAATTTTAAAGTTAATATGGTAGGAATATTTAAAAAATGAATTAAACTTGAAAAAGCATAAGCAATGAATCAAGAAAAATGCAATAAACATTGCATAGTTTTTATTATTATCTTCGGCTCCTTTCTAAAGTATTTTACACTGTGATTTATTTGGTCGAGTGCACTCTATGGTAGTGAAATTTATGAATTAAATCCATTCATTATTCATTATGAAACTGAAATTTGAATTTGAGTGTTGACCAATTTGATATAATTGAGAAAAGTGAATTTAAATTTTTGGATGAAGTTTTGTAAAATGACATACTAAGGATTTCCGCATTTATTTCTTTGCGACATACGTATACGCTTCCCTATCTATGAGAAATTCACCATAGGTATTCATATGTTGTAAAATAAGCAAATCTGCACTATACACTGAAAAATCTGTTATGATCTTTGAAGGAATTATATCTCTTAGTTGTATCTACGAAGTGGTCTTAAATACAATGTGTCTAAGAAGAGTTTCATTGCACATATTATTTATACTTATTGATACTTATAATTCTATTATAAATTTTTCAGATTAAAACTGCTTTTAAAAACATTGCTCCTTGTGTGTTAATTTTTCATTCCAATGTATAGCCTTTACAAAGCAATGTATTATTTTTTTAGTATTTATTTTACAATATATTAATTGTAAAGTCTTTTTAAATGTATTATTTCTGACATTGTATCATTTGTATAGGTTTATAAAAAATAAATATAACTTAGAAAAAAAAATGAGAAGAGGTTTTATTGCTATTAAAACATTATTATTAATCTTACAAATGCGAGATTAATATTCGAAAAAAATCAATTTAATGACTATTTTCATAAAATACTATAAGAACTTATAAAGATATGCTTTAACTACCGTAATAAATTAAAATTGGTCTAATCTAATTCCCAGGCCAAGTTAAAGTTGATGTAATAACGCCTAGTTTAATATGCATCTTGAAATGAAATATTAAGTTCAAATGTTTCATCTAATCAATATATACATCCTAAATATTACTTCTACATTATATAATATTTTACAATGTTAATTTAACATTAACATTATAACATTTAATTATTTGATAAACATTTAAAATGTATCTGCAAGCTTCATACATTTTAAATGTTTATCAAATAATTAGTAATACACGTAGATTTTATCATAATAAAGTATTAAAAATTATCAAATTGAAATTTTATCTTATGGTGTCATTTTTTTAATTACAAAAAGATTTTCAAATAATGACAATAATGTTTAATTGAAGAATTAATATTACAAATATTTTCCCTTTTCTTTAAGTAATAATTAAATTAATAAATGTTTTTCTAAATTTTAAATATTGAATTTAAAAGACTATGATTTGTAGAGTAGTATTAACTTCTTTTATGTTGATATCATGCTCATGAATGTAGAACATTTTATGCAGATTAATATTATATTTCTTATTCATTACATCATGAACTAATAAATGAGAATCCTTGTTCTGAATTTTACTTTTGGCAACTATTATTCTCACAAGTTAAATTTCAAATTCTTCTTATATCTTCTAAATTCCACTTCGTAAAACATTTACTTTCAACGAAATTAAACTATAATTATGGAGGTTCTTAATTTAATGGCGAATAAAGATATTTAAATGTAGTATTTATAAAATTAAGAATAAGGTACTTTGATTGGTAAGAAGAAATCCACAGTTGAATATTCTACGTAGATTCATAAAATTTAAATTTCATTCAACATGAAAATTTAAAGAAAACCTTTAAAATTATATAATGTAAAAGGCTAGTATCTAGTAACTTGCATTCTATTTTATTGAAAGGTATCGTAAACTTCATTGTATAATTTATATTTTTATGTACTCTACAATGTAATTTGTGTTTCCAGTTCGAAAAACAACTTGCAACAATTTTTGGCTTTGTTTTTAGTTTATACATATGATATTTGATAATAAAAAAGCAATAACACAAATTGGCTTTCAAACTCCTTTTATTAACAAGTCTGTGACTTCAAGAATTTAAAATAATTCTTGAAGTCTGAGGCTAGACTTTCTGTTTTTATTTATTGAATATTTATAAAAAGTAAAATAGTAATATAAGATATTTTTATCGTTATTAAATGTGTTTGTAAATCTTAATATTTATTTTTGTAAATATAAATTTTAAATGAGGTTAAGAAATTTAGTAAAAATGAAAACTAAATAATACAAAATAAGATTTCTTACCCATTAATCACAAACCTTAACAAATATTGAATCATACTTTCTGACTATTTATCAGAAAACATCTTTCCTCCAGAGTAGATATTTCAATCTGTGTATTTCCTGAAAAGTATAGCAATATCGAAAAGTGACGATAGCAAAATACTGACTACAGGAGGAGATATCCCCCCCTTTTGCACTTTTTCCCCTTGACAACCAATTTTCTGAGGCGAAATATTCCCCATTCCGCCATCTCTTTCGTTTTCTATCTCTTCCAATAGCGCTAGATCTGTCGAAAGGCGTCCCGTCGATTCCATGTGGTGCAAAAAAGGGGGCCTAAAAAAATCAGAATGTCGAAACACTTTAACAGACGACAGCGAGAAAAATCTCGAGACAAGGACAAGAAAAGTATTTCTTCCTCGGTTTCAAGAGTCTGGCGAGCTCTTTCCATCAAGTCAGCTGTTTCGCGCAATAAAAAACATTACTTTTGTTGTGTTTATGGCATTTCTACACGCACATCTTACAACAATTGCATACTTTATAATTTTGATTATATTTTCACGGAATGAATATTGATTAAATTTTTATAGCTTATAATAAAATAAATAACTTTTTATAGTGTTTTATTCTTAGATTTATAGCTTGCTTTGATAATTGTTTCTGAAAAATTCATTTTAATGTATTATTTTTAAATACAATTACGTTCATAGAAACTGTGGTAACAGTATCGCAATGTACATTTTTGATTTTTATATGCATATATGATAATTATTTAAATTTATTTTATCCCCTAATCACTCTCATATATACAAAAAGCAATAAAATATTCAGTGTTCAATGCCTAAAATACATGCCTTAAATACACATTTCTCTAATCTTGATTATTGTTTAGCTCAAAGAATATTTCACTTGCTTAAATAAAAACTACATTTTCATTATGGTTTAGAAGAGTATTAATTTATTTAACTTCTTTTAAAATAAGTAATGAATAATTTTGTAATTTATTTTAAAATATTTCAATTAAAATGATATCATATAATATTTATCGAAAATTGAAAGATAAAAAAATATTTTTAAGAATTAAACATGTAAGCAATTCTAAAATCCCGATTGTAAGCATCAATTCAGCAAAAAATATATTTATAATTTTTAATTTGAAAATGAATAAAAAAATTATAATTTTGTCATCTTTGATTCAAAGGTCAGATTTGGAAAATTTCAAGAAATTGATAATTTTTAATATTGAAATTGATAATAATAAAACGTATATGTAAAGCAAAAGTTCTATATTGCATTTCGTAATATATTATAAGATTAATACAGTTTTCGGAAAACAAATTCCCCCTCAATAAATGTAACCAATATCTCATCTTAAATCAAGCTTTTACCTCGATTGTGAATTTTAATATTTTAAAACTTAAAATTACCCATTTTACTTAAGAGTAAATCTGTCAATATTTTTTCATAAGTATGTTTAAAAAATCAAAATATTATGATGATTAAAATTCACAAAATTTTCGTAATTCTAAATTACATTTATACAAATTTAAAATTTATTTTCAATTGCTTTCATATAATTGCATTTTGATTGTAAATTAAAGTGCGATTTAGTTATTTTTTATATTAAAATCTAAAAAATAAAATTATTTATACAGAAGTAAATTTGAATTTAGATTGGATTAATATATTCCCTAATTTTATAGATATTTTCAAAATTTTGTGTTTGTTCAATTGTCGTAAATGTTTCATCAATTATCGTAAATGTTCTGAAGATAAACAACAAATTTTCCCGCCTAAGTTTATCAGTTATTTTAATAATGGCATGTGATTAAAAAAAATATGTATCTAATTATGAAAATAAAAAGGGTTAAGTTTATTATAATTGTATTAGATTATAATGAAAAATGGAACAAAATTCTAATTTTTGTTTTATGAAAAATTGCTTTTCCGTTCATAAGATAAAAAAGTTTAAATATTGCTCATTTAATGGAGTTGGTAAAAAATAATCATTTCAAAAAGAAATTCAAACTTGAAATAATATTGAAAATGGACCTTCAATAAAATTAAGTGACCAGAAAGAAAAAACACTTGATGTCAAATAAGTTTTAATTAACTTAAAATTATACAATTCTTAGCTCTTCAATCTTACATTTTTAACGAAATTTATTCTAAATAACGATATAAATGTATAAAATGTTAATATAAATAACATACTTTATGGACATTTATTTTAAAAACTAGTCCAAAAATGTATAAATTTATTATATTTCTATGTGTATTAAAATTGGAATTATTTTTGAGTAAACAAAATTTCAATAATTTTTTTTCTTTATGTCATTTAAAATTCATAAAATATAGTAGAAATCTGAGGGTTCATTAATGTAAAAAAGACTAAAAAATAATATTGCTTAAATATGCTAGGATATATTTAAGACACTTATTTGATTAAAAAAATAAAATACTATTTTATAAGCGTTTAGATGATCACACTTTTGTTTTCAACTATTTATTTCTCAAAGTAGTAAAAACTTACTGTTTTTGTTAAGATGCAAATATGTAGCTATATGAACTTTAACTATTGCTTAGAGCTTTCACAAGACTTCTTCAAACTGTTTTTCTTGTGAAACAAAAGTGTTCAGTGTAAAAATATGAAATATAAATATTAAAATCACAAAATATTTGCATAATATCCAGTCTTTAGCATTAAATGTTTCTGATAAGAATCATTAAAGTAACTACTGCGCAAGTTTAGTTATTGATTTTTATGTTACATCGATGATTGTAATAAAAAGTGGTGTTAGAAATCCCTAAAATTCAAAATTGATTGAGTGGTTAGTAACTCAAAAACATTTCAATTTCAATTACTATAATTCAATTTAATTCGGTGAAACTAATTATAATCTAACATTTATAGACAAAAATTAAATTATAGTTTATAAACAAAAATTATAAACAAAATAGTTTATAAACAAAAATTATAAACAAAATAGTTTATAAACAAAAATTATAAACAAATTCTAAGTTTATAGACCAAAAAATAGAGTTTATAGGCAAAAAGTTAACAAATTTTATTTTCTTCTTAGAGCAATCAGTTCATTATCCCCTAAAATTGAATTTTTTACCTTACATAGAATACAACTTTTAATAATATGGTTACATTAATTTTTAAGCAAAACTACAAGCGACTTGCCAGATTTCTAATATTTATCCTGCTTTTCGAAATTATTTTCTTTGATATGTAACTCTTCTTAATAATTTAAATTAAAAGATCATGTTGAAGTGTTCCATGTGCATAAAATAGAAATACTGCTATTGAAATGTGCAATGATTTAAAATTAAATTGGTAATAAATAAATCATTTAATAGTTTTTAATAAACATAAAAAATAAAAAATAATTTATTCATATTTTAAATAATTTTTAATATTTTATAGTTCAAAGTTTTCACAAAATATTATTTTAATAATAATAATAAAGTAACTGGTATTATTGAAATAATGTAGCTTGAAAAAATGCATGTAAAATCATATATCAAAATTTTTTTCACTCATTATGATAATTTCAGTAGTTACTTAATTTTTCCTAATCAAATTGTGACACATTCTATTAACACCAACCTATATTTACTTTTTGTCATTTGAACTCTTAACATATTTTTACGTCAATATCTTGTCAGTCATTTTAGCCAAACTATCTCACAACGGCATACTTAATTCCTCCCCTCCCCCTTTTGAACCTCGGACATAGTCAACAGCAGTTGATAGGTGTAGTATTTGGCGCAGTTCAGCCAACACACCTCTTGGAATCGGAAGATCGCCAAGACCCTCCGAAAATCCTGGATCCCTTCCAGAGGCTAGTGGTGGCTCCCTGAACAGTGCGAGAGAAGGGAAGAACATTTGGCGCTGTCCCGCTCGAAACGCCGGGAGAGAGGAAAAGGTTAAAAGAATTTCGGGAGCAAAAGATGTTGATGAGCGCGATCTAAACCCATTCTTTCCTGGAATGGGCGACTGAGAGTGCGCCAGAATTCGTGTTCGGAATACGAAACTTCTCTCACCCACCTTTTTCTTATGCGTGGGGTCGGAAATTTCGATCGTGTTCAGTGATCGTTTTTTTGTTTGCTATTCATTTTAATTTTTGGCAAATATTTGTACGTGATTGTGCTTGAAGGAGGATAATATCAAAACACAGATCTTTTACTTTCAGTGTTTACCGGAAAACAGAAAAGGATTTAAAAAAAAGCGGCATTTCATTGTGAGACTTGAAGGTTAAATGTTCTCTCGTTGGAGAACTAGTGCCAGGTAGGTTCACACTCATAAAATGAACATTTTTAATATTGCACACACTTTTGTTTTCCTAAATTGAATTCAGTTCATGTCGGCAAGACATCCAAATATAAAAGAATGAATTGTCAATTTTGAAAGTGATGTTATTATATATTTCAAACATAAATTAAACAAAGAGTAAAATACCTAATTATACTAACCCATAAGATTTGACAAGTTATTCACAATATTTAAATATTTTTAGTATAGAAACGGGAATCGTATGTTTCTACGAGAACATATAAAAATTAAATTATATCAGTATGATATCTTGAGAAAAGTTTAAATAAAAAAATCTTTAACATACACGTAGAACATTAAAAACTTTATATAAAGAAATCTAATTTTAAATTTTAGATTAAAATCACAAATGTCGAAAATTATTTAGAAATATATAAATACTGATATTAAAACATATCTATATCGATTATTAAAGTTTCTCACATACATCGAATAGCTGTATGTAATTTTAAGGTCTTGAAAATACTAGAAGTAATGATCATGATTATAAGTTTTTTACAACAAAATATGATTTAAGTTTAATCTTTAGTTCAAATATATTTTTTGCACCAGTAAAAATATCAATTTGTATTGCATTGAAATTATGATAAACTTACTATATGTTAATTTAACAATAAAACATATATGATAAAGACGCATTCCAGATTTTCATTGAAAAAAAACACTTCATAAATTAACATCAAAATTATTTTCGCTTGACTAAAAAATAACGAATAATTTCCATAAATATGTAAAATATTGAAAATATTATAATAAAAAAATAGCATAATTTATATGCTTTGTGAAGTCATTAATTTTAAACATAATCAAATATACAGCATTGATATTTCATTTCGTGAATTGGCTTAATATTTGAAAAAAATAAACTCTCGTGTATAGTTTGAATCCTTATAATTGCAGCGTAAGATAAAAACTGTAAGTGTTAAAACATTACTTTTATTGAAATTACAAATCATAGAGTCAATTATTTAATATGTTTAAATAATATCAACAAAATAAAAAGCTTAAATTTATCATATTATTTTCTTATAAATATATAATTAAGTTTATAATTTTTGTATATTTATTAAAAGAAAAATGTTGAAATAAGATGTAAGGATATTTTGAGTAGTTTTTCAGAGTTAACTAAATTAAAGAAATGTTATACATATAATATTTAACTTCAATGTGTTGTTTTGTAATTTACATAAATGCACATTTGAAAAGTTTTCATCAGAAACTATTTCTCGAAATCATCATTGATGTCAAAATATACCCATTGATTTTTTTATGATAAGGAATATACTTTCAAGGAATAATCTTTTTTAATCACCCAATCATTTCATGAATAATTACTTTTAGTTTTACTTTTAAAGGAATAAATAATTCCTTTAAAAGTAAGATTAAAAGTTGATGAAAAAATTTGTCGTATTAAAATTTATAACTTTATTTGTTGTGGATTATATAAGCGAAAACTTTATTCCTAGAGAACTTTGGAATAAAGTAAGTCACTACCTGCAGTCTAGACGACGTCAGAAGTCTAGACTTTCTTATTACACTAAAAGATGTAGTCTAGACTCAGGTGACTAAAGTATGAACAAAAGTGTTTAGATTAAAGTTGTATTCGAAGCATTTTTCCGAATAATGTTCCATTTTCTTAAGCTCAGGACAGTTATGAGTTATTTAGATTTTATAGGAATATATTAAAACACGTAAAAAATTAATATAATTAGAGACAACGAATAATTATGCTTCAGTTTTTATGCTTTTATATCCTTTACATATTAAAGTCAGCTTTGATTAGCAAGATAAGTACAATAATCCATGAAAAAGAAAAATACATTTTCGTTTAAAATATTGGAAATGTCATTATTCCTTTAAGAAACTGTACTGGCTTTAAATATTAAACTTGACTGTAAATATACTTATGAAATTAAAATAAAAATTATAGCACACAAAATATTATATTGATATTATGTTTGTACAAAGGTTTATACTCAGTACGTTTATACAAAA
>JAPDSC010106873.1:0-11680 GCA_026290005.1 Latrodectus geometricus
ATATATATATATATATATATATATATAATTAATTGAGTGTACTCGAGTCACGGACTTCTATGCTTCTGTTACTTAATTAAAATTTAAATTAAGATATGTAAATTGATTGATACCATGTAATGAATAATCATATTTTAAAGAAAACAATTGTTTTCAGTTTCTTGTAATCAATCTCGTTGAAAAAATAAATGCAAAAGAGCATTACATTACTCAAATAAAGAATGATGTGATATTCTTTAATATCACAATGAAGAGATATTAAATTGATACATTGTTTGATGATGATTAATTACTTCATTTAGTGAAAAAGGCATCAATACATTCGAAGAATCAATTGTAAAATTTTTTTTAACATTTCTCATCTATATCTTTTTAGCTATTCCTTTCATTTTATGTATCTTCTTACTGATATAGTTGGGACAGAGTTCGAAATTTTGTGTGTAATGTATTGTGATACCGCATAATTTATTGCCGAGTTTGCACTGATGCCATTTATAAGAAATTTTTTTCAAGCCATTTTTGTAAAATCAAAAGCTGTCTTTGTTATAGAATTTTCGATAGAAAAAAATAATCCTTTAAGATTGAACATTAACAAATAAATAATTATTATATCGTTAATTTAACTAAATAAATTTATTTTTCAAATCATAAACTAATTTATTTTGAGAATTAAAAATGCGATTTTTAATTCTTATTTTTGTAGGAATAATTGAGCATGGTGTCATTCTAATCACAGAGACTTATAACTAGAGATTTCTAATCCTGACACGACTGAAACGACATCCTGTTTACACATGGTAGCTTGGGCACATAAAATAAATTATGATCTCAATGTAATATATGAGAAATAATACGTTTGGGAGTGGTAGGCCAAATTTAGGAGCCTTGTGTAGTTCTCTGCTTTTAATTTATGATGCCCTAACCCCCTCGTGCGGAAACATGGGTACCTCACACTTGGTGCCTTATTGCGTTATAATTTCTGACCTTCATGCGCAAAAAATCCAACATAGATTAAGAAGTGGGAAATTCTCTATGTAGTTTGGCATAAGAGAAAAAAAATTCCTAAAAAACGTGAATGCCATATATAATTTAAGTAAAGTAATACGTTTATATTCTTTTCCAAAAATGGAAACAAGTGCCAGATTTTTAAAAATTGTATGCAAAATAATTTCAATTATTCTTCATAGTAAAATTTAGTCTTATCATAATTGCATTTTACAAATTTGAAAAATAAAATTGAAATTAGATTAAAAAATCTATCAAATCTAGCAGTTTGCCTAAGACATCTACCAATATTTTACTTCCAGAAAGTAAAATCACTTTTTCTATTGTTTTTCAGTAATTTGGTTATTTTCTCTGGCTTAATTTTGATAATTGGGTTAGATAAAGTCAAGATTCAACTAATCTTAATTATATACAAAAACTGTGCTACTAAATGTTATTTTTAAAAATTTACTGAAATACACTTAGCAATTCTATAATGTTAAACTTCTATCTCGAGTATTTTCATTTCCTACTTCTTTACCAAATTGATTTTATTCCTTGTAACTGAAAAAGATATAAAATAATCTTTTTCTTCTGTGTGTGTGATAATTTTTAATTTTAATTTAATACATTTACTGTTGTACATGTAAAGCCTTTGACTTCCCTTCTATTAACAGTAACGGAAGTAAAATTACTAAATTTTATTTCAGAATAAACAAATAATAGTCTTTTAGAAGATATTTTGTTACAAAGAAGTACAAAATATCTTCTAAAAGACTATTAAATTTTAAAATCGTATTTTTTAATGTCTTAAAGTTAATCAGTACTTCAAAAATTTCTTTCCATTTGGACTTCATCATTTCTCTTTATATCAAAAAAATTTTTTACTATCAGTTTGTATATATATTCAACCTCTTTCTTTATCGAACTATTGTTAATTATTAATATAGAAAGCATAATATATCTATTTGGTGTCATTGGGAATATCTTCTTCAATTTCAAAACACTATCAAATATATACTGTTTGTTGAAATAACACTAAATATTTTATTTCAATTTTAACTGTCAAGGTTTCGAAACTGATTGTTTCTTTTTTCTTTTATTGACAAAATTTTCAGTGTATGCTTTTTATATTATGAAGATCTCTATAAATGTTTCAACATTAAATTTGCATTTAGTTTCATGACTAACGATTTTTAGTTAAAATGTATGAAATATATGAAAAAAATCACTTGGTTATATTTGGGAATTCTTGGCTTTTTTACCTATATGATAAAAAAACTTCTTGAGTCTTCTATTTCTTAACTTTTTTTTAATAAAAAATGATTATTAATAAGGCAATCATTAATGTGTGTTAAAGAAATTTAATGATTTCTAGCTTATATGGCTATACTAGATATAAATATATGGGTTTTTTTTCATAAAATATGTTTTTCTAGATATATCAAAAATAATTCATTCTTTTTCTTAACTGGTTCTTTAAGTAACAAAATTAATAATTTTATGTTCAAATATTAATATTATTGAATATTTATTGTTGGTAACTGGTATTATTTCGTTAAGATATTAAAAAAGTTAGTAAGTTTTCTTATTTTAAGTTTAAATAAAATAATACTATAGCGTTCTTTTGTATTTTACAGATAATTCTTGTCGTTGGATGGATCATGTCGATTATCCTATCTTTAGCAATACTATGGTTCATACGACTTCCGATTACTGATGTTCAAATTACTGCTTATTATATATCAATGAGAAATATCTTGTTTGGAATGTCTTTTGCGTGGCTAATGTACTGTTGTTTGACAGGAAATGGAGGTAATCAAAGTAATCTATTTATATAGTTTTTAAATTTAAATAAGAATATTCATGACAAACTTTGCATTATACTGAATTGTTTCACGTGACCCAAAACAACCACTAGATTTCCAACTGTAAGAAATGTATGACTAGACAAAAACATCCAATAATGAATCAAAAAGCCTTTTATTGACAAAAATTTCAATCATGACTAAATATTCTTAAATATCTATATACCACTGAGTCACATTATAAAATTCCAGCCCTAAGATGTAGGTTTAATCAATTCTGATAACGTTCCGTTATTTAAAACTTTTTTCCATTTTGAAATGGTAAAGGTGTTTTGGGCTTCGTGGAGCACTCCCCATATAATACCAATCACATCTATAACAAATGATGAGATTTAGTTTAGAAACATTGGATTTTAATTTGTATACTGAATATTTTTTATTTCTAAAAACTAAATGGCAGTCACCATATAAATTCCGGTATTGCTTGAAGTATAATATTTTAAAACAATACGAGAGACAAACTGCGGTACTTTAGCAGATACTTATGACCAAACCTCTACATATAAAGCATTTGAATGTTGGATTAATTATTAACTCCCTACAATAAGAGCTAGACAATTCAGCAAATTGAATTTTTTAAAATTAGAAATAATTGAATACTTCATTCCATTTTTAAATATTAAAGTAAATATTTTATACTGAGATTGCATTAATTCTTAATCTGTAACCAGTATCCAATCCTATTAGAATCGTGTCCAGTTCTAACACACCTGTCTCTATTGAAACTGCTATTTTTTAAGAGTGAGCATTGATAACACATGGGTAATGATCTTTATCACACTAATTTGTCAATCGCATGGTGTAATGTTCTTTGCTCATATAAATAGGTTCCATGTATATTTTTGCCTTTTTTTAATATATTGAATTTATGTAATACTTGTTACACCTGCCTTATGTAACGAATATTCTGTGTTTATTTCTTTTTAAATTTAAATAATTACAATATTTAATAATTTAAATTACAGCCTTGAACATTTTCCATCAAAAAAACATTTATTTTTTAATTACTTCTTTCATTTCTGTAAAAGTTCATTAAAAACAAAATATTGTTAATGGTTTATTAAGAATAGTTAACTGCTGATAAAAAATGGGAAAGAGAATTTGTTTTGTAAACATTGGGCAGTATAACAGTTATTCTTAGAAAAGAAAATATTCTAACGTTAGATTTATATAATGTTATTATTATTTTTAATGCATTTTTTTACTTTTCAAACAATTAAATCTCTTCTTTGTTCGATACTATTTTACTCCTATTTGTATTCATATAAAGTTGCAGAAGCAAAGTTTATATGTTATGTAGAGGTTCTTGTACTTACTTTATTTCCTCTTCCAAGCAACATTATTGTGATGCTAAGAGAATGGGGGGAAAAATCTTAATATCATTTATATACTTACAATATTTTATATTTACCTTGATTTTAAAATTATTTAATTAATAGATAAGTTTATGAATGGTAAAAGTGAGCATTACGGTTAAAGTAGTGACTTTCGGTGATAACTTTTCGTCTAGGCTAATCATGATTAGGAATTTAGTAAACATTCCAAATGGACGCCAATTGGTTTCTTTTAAAGAATGGGAACCATATAAGAAATAGAGATTCAGATTGTGGTGGATCCTAGCAGAGCCTACACCTTTGATGTGAATAATTTTGATTTGTGATAAATTTCAAAAGTCTTGGTAATCTTACTTTTATACACTAGAAATGATAAATCTTACTATTTTTGGAATTCTAGTTTCGCCATTTTCTTCTCCTTTGTTCTTTTTTCACTTTGTCAAGGGTGTAGGCTCTCCTAAGATATTACCTTTATTAATTTCATTATTTTAAAAATATTTTTAAGAAAAAGTTTATAAATTTCTAGGTGCCATTTGGACAATAAGTTAAGCTGTGATGTTTAAAATTAAATTTGAAGCATTGGTAGTGTTATGGTTAGCATGATAAACAATCATTGGATTCCCATCAACAATATATCTTATAGTTTCTCAAATGTAGGGAGATCCGCAGGTCCTAATATTCTTTTCGTATTGAAATTGTAGTGTTCGTTTTTTTGTTAACTAGATTTTTCTCTCTTCCAGATTCCATAAAATGCATTATCCGTTTTATGGATAAGAATATCCACAAAACGGAGAGTGGATATTATGTTGCTATTTGTTTTCTGGATCTGGTTTTCGTCCTCAGTTTTAAAGACATCCATGGATTAGGAAAATCAGTACTTACCTGTCAACTGACAGGAATTTTAAGACGAATTTATTGCATTATTGTTAACTTTCTGGATATCATCTTCGTAACAAGGCATTTGCATTACCGTGAGATAGTCCTTTAGGGTGACAGATTTTCATGCAATTTCAGGGAGTTATTCCCACGTTTCCATTTAGAACAGCTCTATTGATAATGATATTATAATTAGTAGCACTTTCTATTCTAAGATTTAACTAATGAGTGTATAAGAAATCTGTACAACTGTCGTTTTAACTAAGCTGACTCCTCCTTCTTGAAAGATTCCTGAGATGACTACTTCAGAGCAACATTTAATTTTTGGAAGCTTGTTAAACACCCTTAACATTTAAACAATAGACAAGGAAGTTTTTCATGTCCTTAAATTCTTTATTTGATACAGTTTGTTGCGCTTCAGAATAATTAATGGCACCCATATATTATTATAGTGCCAAAGAATCTCAAGCATTAGATTGAAACTCAGGGAATGCCTACTACGTTATCCATTCAATTTCAAAGGCTAGTTCATGCAGCATCTCCCAATATTTCTGTGTTCTAATTTAAAACTGTAAATGATACCAATCTTTCAGATGGTCTTCACTGAAACGTGGATTATAAGTGCTTTAGTCAAAACCTTTATATCTGTCCTCTCCATTTTAAGGAGTATTTTTAAGACTTCCACAGCTTCTCCTTGTAGAGATGCGTCAGGGTATCGTACCTATGATTTCGTATCTTCTTCCCATCCATTGTAGAAACCATATCAAATTGTAGCTGGAAGGCTTTCCAAGATAATGTTCCGTCGTAAATGGGTAATTTTAATATCAAGCAATAGACTACAATTGAAGGAATGGTGTTTGTTGAATTTAAACATTTCCGTATTATCTTATAGCAATAAATAAGGAGTATTTTTAGCGCCCATTTCAAAGGCTTGTATTCTTTCTTCGAAAGATACTATAACACACCTTTCACATCCTTGAACTCCTCTTTTGCATATTTTATCTCTTCTTTCACAACTAGGATACAACTCTTCACTTAATTTTCCGATAGTTTCTATAGTCGATTATTGACTAGCAGCAATAATAATCTGAACTTATGCTTTCAATTTTCCTTGGACTGCTTTATTCATAGCAGGTCTTTGTTTCTTTTTTTGCACATTCCTATTTCATAATTCATTTGTTCTTTGCCAGTTTACATTTCTTCGCTACTCTTCGATATTTCCTTTTTCATTTCTTTCCTTTTCGCTAATACTTCCACTTACATCTCTTCCATATTTGTTAATACTTCAGCTTTCATCTGTTTTTACACAGTCTAGAAAAACCTATACAATATCTATAATACAGAAATTAAAATAGATAAGTTCAGAACTGGAGAATCAGGCGTCTTAGTCATGACTGCAATTGTTTCTGTTTACGTAATTAAACAGTCTAGAAAAACCTATAAGATATAAATAATACAGAAATTAAAACAGCAAATTTCAGAAGTGGACACTCAGATGGCTAACTGTTTGCTTTCGAATAACTTTCATCTCACATTCAATTCACTTACCAATTGATAGACTCCAAAATTTTGGAACTCTTCGGATGTTCCTAGAACTTTCCTCCCTGGAGATTTTTAGAACATTTCTATTGTAGGCATATAAAAATTCGTTTTTCATTGATTCTATTGATTTCAAATTTTCAAAATGGTGACCTGGGTTTCGGCACAAAAATTTACCAAGTCACCAAAAATATCGCCAAGATGCCCTAGAATTTATGGGCTTATTTCTCAGCTCTACAAACCATAATCTTTATGGAATAAGTTATATTTAAACAATAATTTCACAAATATACAAAATTAACTCTCTTAAACAAATAATTAAACAGAAATTAAAAAAAAGAACATTCAAATACGTTTTTACAATATTTACAGTCTTTCATAACAGAACATTATTTTGGTTTGAATTAAGAGTTAGGATATAGAAGAAATAAATTTATAAATTTTGAAAAGTAAATTAGTTTCTATTATATTTCAGAATTTTTTCTAATTATATACATATTTGGCATTTTTGTATATACATGAAATACTTAATTATGTATGTATTTATGCTTTTACAATGTATTTATGATATCTATATTAGTGTATTCATATCCTCAGTAAATTTTATTTAAAATAAAATGGTTTATGGAAAACAATTTCAAATATATAGCTATATAATATAAACCTTTTAGTAACTTTCGTTAAAATAAATGTTATGATATTTTTTCGAAGATAAAAATTAATAATTTATGCATAAAAATTAATACATAAAAATTAATACTTATCATTTTAAGAAGCAAATAAAAAATGAATATATATAGTTTGCTTCGCATAAATTTGTGATAAAAATTCCTATATCAAACACAGGTTTCATGTCTTTAAGTATAGAGCGCATATTATCTCTAATAGTTTAATATTCTTGTATTCAAAGATTTTATAGAAAACTTTTATGTTTTAGGGATTTTAAACACAATATTGTCTCACAAGTACTTAACACCTTTTAGTCAACTCAGCTACATGATTTATTTAGTACATCCTCTCATTATTCTCATTCGAGAAGGGTCTAGACATGAAAGAATGTTTATGTCTGTTTTAGATCATGTAAGTATTGAATGTGATTTTGTATATTAAACCTATTTCAAGAAAAAAAGGTATTTTTGTTATCTTCAGATTACATTTGTTATTTTCAGATTTCTTAACGTAAATGCTTAACGTAAATGTCTATCATGTAATACTTTTTTTAAGAAATTTCAACAGTCTTGTATTTTTATATATTTACATATATATTTCGATTTTTCTATTGTTCACACTCAAGACACAATAAACTCGTATTTGCAGATTGTTGAAAAAATACTCAGAATTGGAGCAATCGTTTAATCTACGTGATTTGATAGAAACAATAGCAATAAATAACGAATATACACCTGAGTTCTTCTTTAATTTATGGAATAGTTGTTAGAAAGTTTAGTCATAGAAAGAGGAATATTTTCCCAAAAGCGTCAAGTCAAAAAATATTACACTTAATTTCCATTTATCTTAATATTTGAACACTGGACTATTTATATTTTACGAACAATTATTTTAAATTAATATAAATCTTGAGTAATTAAGGTTACTTATTAGTAATCACATTAATTTAATATTGAATGGCATATATTTTTATATAGCATTCTTCATAAGTTAGGTTGCATAAAAAAGATTAAAAAATTTTACAAATAGCCGAAAGGTAGCAGATCTCCAAAGTCTTTATTCAATTTTTGCAAAACTATTTATTGGAATATTTTCATTTGCAATTCAGCAAAATTTTTAACGCATTTTTTTACTGAATTTTGATTGAATAAATTTTTCTCAGGGTACTTTTATTTACCGAGGAAGTCAATATTTATATCATTGTTAATGATAATGGTTTGCCCATAGAACTATATTTTTGTAATTTTATTCTTTCTAATTACAATATTTATTTTTTGATAATAGTTTCATTATTCAAATTTTAAAACTGTAACGTTTAATATTTGAAGAAAATTAAGCTTGAATAATTAAAAATGTATATTTTCTTATAGTTTTGCTGGGATTAATGGATTCAAATAATGATTATTACTTGTTACTTTAAAAATATTCATTAAATTCAATTTTTAAACAACTTTGCGATTTAAGATTAAGTTTTATCATAGTACTGCGTGGCAACATGTTGAACGCATTGTCCAAGTGTTCTTCGTGAATCGCCAGATTGAATTGCTTTCCTGACCGACTCGCTCTCCGAATCTTTCACCGATAGAAAACATGTACTCCATAATTGTTCAACAATTGAACCAGTTTATATATCCTCAACTGCCACGCCATATCAACTTTGTCAACATATGGAATCTGCTTGGTCTGCTGTACATCAAGAGCTCATTGAAAGTCTCTCTGAATATATGGCGAGGCGTGTGACAGTGGTGATTTCAGACAAATACCGGTACAAATTTAATCATTTGATACTGGGTAAACATGTTCCAAAAAAATAAATTTTGTTGTGATATACCTTGTATTTCTTGGTGTGGCAATTTGGTGACCAGTAGTGTGGAAGTAAAGGTTTAAAATCTATAAATGAATCAAGATTTAAGCAGATTTATAAAGTACACTTCACAATATATTAAAGTATTGTTAACTCCTTAAAGTATGATTTTATACGAAGAAACTGGTAAAAAAATTAATCAAGTGTTATCTGTGTTAAACTAGTTTAATTATAATCTAGTCCTTCTACTTTAACTGGAATGAATCTCAGACGGACATTAGAAATAAAATAACTTGAGTTACAGGAGGTCCCTTCTGAGACACTGTTATGTGCAGATTAGTCGTTTACTTTCGCTAGTGTCAACACGGCAAATGCATAAAAGGGTTAATGAAATATTTCAATCAATAACTTTGTGTTGATTTGTTTGTTAAAGGAATATTTACTAATTGATGTAAAGAAAGTTTAAATTATATATTTAACTGATTTGTTTTTAATTTAACTCTTTTTTAGGCTTTTGAATCATCTGGATATATAATATTTACTTTATTTATATCTTACATTGGTTACATCTCTGTTAAATTACAATTGATGAAACACAATATACGATAATTTCATGAAAAAACCAGATTCTTCCGAAAACCAGAAGAATCATCTTATTACAAAAGTGAAGATTTTAGAAAACGGAAAGAATGAATAAAATTAAAAATACGATGTGCAAAGTTTCATTTGATACTTGGCCAACATCTTATCTAAGAAATAAATTTTGTTGTGATATCTCTTGTTTTTTTGGGTGTTGTGCAGTTTGGGTGGCCAGCAGTGTGAAGGGCTTAAAAACTATAATTAAATTTATATTTAAGCATTTTATTTAAGTATACTTCAATATTAAACTATCCCTTAAAGAACGTTTTTTTAGGAAATAATAAGTAAAATAATATTTATGTGAATGTATGTTACATAAGTTTAATTATTAATCTAGACTATTTTTACTGGAATATTTCTCATAGGGGCATTAGAAATAAAATAACGCGAAATACAAGCGTGAGACACTTAAAATGTGTAAATTTGTAGTTAACTTTCTCTCTTTTGACGCACAGGCAATTCCATATGAAACTTAATGAAATATTTCGATTAATAATTTTGTGTTTATTTGTTTGTTAAATGAATATTTACTAACTGATATAAGGAATGTTTTAAATTTTATATTTAACTTATTTGCTTCTATTTTAACTCTTTTTTTAGGCTTTTGAAGCATCTGGATATATAATATTTACTTTATTTATATCTTACATTGGTTACATCTCTGTCGAATTACCATGCAACACAATATACGATAATTTCATGAAAAAACCAGATCCTTCCAAGAACCAGAAGAATCATCTTATTACAGAAGTGAAAATTTTAGAAAAAGGAAAGAATGAATAAAATTAATAATATGATTTGCAAATTTTCAAGTGATGTTTATTAAATAATGCAATTTTAAACAATGTTTTTTATTCTTTACATTAGTATTTAATAAGTGAAATTTATTTGAGGTTAAAAATTGTATTTAATATTAAAACAAGATTCCCAAGTTTAATTCAAATCCCTTTTTAAACATCTTCTCAAAATAAATATTTTGCAGTTGAACTGAGTAACACAAAATTTATTTCATTTAAATAAAAAAAAATGTGTGTGTGCATTATATTACGTCAAATCACTTAAATCATTACCAAAAGTCTATTTATTAGCGACCTTTAATATGTAAATAATTTTAATATTCGACTAATATTGTAAAAGCTATCTTTATTAAACAAAAGTGTGTTATCCATTAAATTCTCTTGAAACTGTACTCTATATTTTCAACTATATTTTAACAGTAAATTAATGAAGATGAAATATAACCACTCCGCTATTTACATTTAAGTCAAATCATGTCATGAATGTTAACAAACTGATTTTGTTTACAAAATTTTATCAATGTTTTTATGAATGTATAAATCACACATATACGAATTTTGCTTTTTATTAATAAAATAATATTATTTAATTGTATGTCCAACCTTTGTTCATCCATAAAATTTTGAATACTTTTATTGTAGTATATATTTTATTATAGTATATATTTACTTATATTATATATTTATAGTGTAAACTAGATCATCTTTTTCTTAAGAAATTATTTTGCAATCATTATGATTCTTATTTTTTTATCAGATTTTATATTCCATCAATACAACTAAAACAATCATTTATTTCTGATCATAATATTTTGAGGAGCTTATCCAAAAGCGTTAAGCTTATTACAGCTGATGATATACAAACAAATTTATTTAGTTAATGAATCTAGTAACTAATGAATTTTTAATTTGTAAATATATTTCTTAAAGTAGGCGTTAAGTCACATCTTTTAATTATGGCTTTGTAAGAGATATAAATGAAGGAAATATTTCAAATTTAATATAAATGTTCATAATAATTTCCAGCATAATTTGCAGTTTATTCCTTTTCATCTTATCATAAAAATGTCTTTCCAAATTCATGGTCTATTTATGAAAACAAATCATCTAAATTAAAACGTAAAATGCATAATGTTTCAAGATTTAATATCATCCAGTAAGCTTCTGTTA
>JAPDSC010106874.1:0-17517 GCA_026290005.1 Latrodectus geometricus
TTTGAAGTCTTATTTTTTGAGTAATAACTATAATTTAATGTTATAAAAGTAACTTAATTCTTAGTAATCATTATTTATATGAATGTGAATAATGAATACTTAGATACAAGAAAATAAAGCTTGGAATAGAAATTATTAAATGCCTACTATTCTTGTGTAGTTGATAGATTTTTATTGGCCTATCAGTAAGTATGGGAGGAGTTAAAAGTGAAAATTTTTTGGCTGAATTTTGTGTGTAACCCAGAATTTTTGATGGATTTTGTATTGCAGTCTTGGTCTTATACTATTCAGGAAACTATTTTTTTCAGTTTTTTAGATGGGTAACTTTACATGGTATTTTAAAGCTGTAAAGTCTAAGTTAAAATCTGTGAAGAGCTTTTTATGTCAATAAAAATGTTGAGCACTTTTCAGTTTATGTTCATTATTTAATTTATTTTCACCCACTGTCTTCAACGCCTCAGAGGGTTTAAAATTAGTTTCTTTAAGTAAATATGGGTATCAATCCTGTGGTACCCCAGTGATCTGTCCTCTTTCTTTTCCTCTCTTCTCCTTCATTGTGATAGTCTCGCGAGATGTTGAGTGCTCCCCTTGATTAGCTATTATCACCCTTTTGCTGTTGGCTCCTCTTGGGGATTATATCACTTGGTATTCACCATGTGTGGACACCAGTGTTACTGGAAAAGACTAATGATTTTGTTCAATCTGAGAGAGTACCCTTGGAAAGCATTTTTAAGCATGATACTTTTCAACTTTCATATTAACATTCTCTATCACCTGTACATGGCAGCTTGTGATGATTTACCGATATCAAGTATCGAATATGGATCATGTAAAATTTCACTTGCAAACAACAGTTAACTTAACAAATTGGTGTGATAGAAATAGACACTTTATATCTCCAAGTAAGAGTAAATGTACATTTTTTTAGAAAACTAGCTTGCATCCAGATTTTGTTAAGATTCCCAAAATGTCAATTCCCATTGTTAATCAAGTACAAATTTCTTGGAATAAACTTTTGACAAAAAAAATTAATAATCCTTCCTTATGTTCTATATCTGCGAAAGAATGGCAATTGAGATCACCTGAAGTCCCGAGCATTCTGGCTAACACTTCTATATCAACTGAGTGCACATCTATATTTCTAGTTTATCAAGTCATTATACTCTCAAAAATTGAGTATGATTCTATTGTATATGAATCTACTAGATTATCTGTCTTGCATAGACTAGACAGTTTAACATTTTCTTTTATGGATATGTCCATTTTTAACTACTATGTAAAGTTTATATTTCGCCTGTTATCAGTTCCCTCTAAATTTAAGATGTCATTGAATTTAACTGGCTATAAATTATTTTAAAATCCTGTCTGTTCAACATTCTTTGTATTCTGATCACTCTTCTACACTGAGTCTACCATGCATTACCTTTCAACATTCCCCCTTTCTTCGTTCAAGTTAAAGCATCACTTGGTCTCTGAGTTATATGATGTAGGGGCTCATAATTAACTATTATAAAAATATTCCTACACTAACCTTTTTTCTTAACTGTAAATAATCAAGTAAAATCTTAATTGTTTGTTAGCAATTCTTTTTCGCTTGTTGCAGTCAGTATTCTTTATGTTCCTATATTTACAGATAATTCCAGCAGAGTTGATTATGTTGGATGTGGTATATATTATATAAAAAAAACATTATAGTTATAAGTATATAATAGTTAAGTTTGTTGAATATAAGCTACAGAAGTTTACCATACACTAAAACTTAAGTATGACCTTAGACTTATTACTTAATAAAAACATTTATGCTGTGATTTGTAACATTGTTGTCCAATATTGTCACATAATCTAAAGAATACAAAAATGTCAAATTTATAGAAAAATAGAATATTTTTGTTTTGAATCAAGGGAAATGTTGACAATTCGATATACAGAAGTAGTTCTCTAATTTGAGAATTCTCCTAAATAAGTTCCTTGAAACAAATCGGATATGAAAGAAATTTCTGGAATTTTGTGTGCTATACTTAATATTCAAGGAATGTGCTATCTGCATATCTTCGAAGGAGTCAGAAATTCAATTGTTTCTGCATCCATATGAACTGTTATAAATTTGATTAATGCATAGATAAAAATACGTATGATAAAAAAAATTGATGCAAACTCAAGGATATTTTAGGAATTTTTATGTATTAAATTTTTGTATTTTTAAAAATTGATTGTGTTTTGCATTAATTTCTTTGGCTATAAAATGTATTTTGTCCTTAAACTTATATGTTCACGGGGAAAAAAGCTTATGTTAAAATGAACTTTGTTTACCATCTAAGAAAATTTGCATGCTTAAAAAGTTTATTTTTCAGAGTAACTATTGAACATGCCAGAGGTTCTCCTCGAGGAAATGACATGTATAGAGATAGAAACCGAGGATATCGTAGTAATCCTATGCAACGCCGTCGCCAAGGTGGTGGAGGGCGTGACAAGTAATTATTTCCTTCGGTTATATTTTATGTTTAATTTTATTAATACTTTAATTGCTAGAAAATTAATTTTTAAAGTTGTAAATTAAGTTTTATTTTATTATGTAATTTTTATCTATTTTAAAAATATTAAGGATTATTTTAAAAAATAAAGTGTCAAAACAATCTGATAAATATGCCTTCACTTCTTATTAGTCTTTTAAAAACATACACAAGCACAAATATGGCAAATAGTATTTTACATTTTTTATTTAAAGAACTCTTATAAATTATTTAGTTGAAAGACTTCTTTCATGCTCATCTTTTATTAAATTTTTGAGCCAGTTTGAAATTTAGAATTATTGGGTAATAAAATTTTGTTTGGTTTCTTATTTTGTGTAAATTTTTTCTCAATTAAAAAAATTATTCTGCAATTGCCTTACAGAGAATGACTTTTTAGCAGCCACAAGTTGAATTAAATGAAAGCATTGTATTTTTTCAGTTCTAAAAAGTATTGTTCTAAACTTTGTTGAAAAGAATACATGTCTATTTTTGAATTTAATTAATAAAATAATTTATTTAAGGATAAATTACAAAACAGCTTGAATATATTCATTGCTCAGTATGTAAACCAAGCAATATTGCTTTACTACAGCCTTTTGAAGTTCAAAATTTCATAAAATAGTTACAATTATCATTAGAGTAGTTAATGAAAAAAAAAACAATGTCCTGGCCATAATATATTTGCTCTTTTTCATTTGTATTTTAAAAGAAATGCTAATTTCTCAATGTTAAAGCATTTTGATTTTTTTCTCCCCAAGTAGGAATCTTAATTGACACACATTACTACAAAAATTTTAATTTGAAATTCCTGTAATATTTCCTTTAAATATGCTTTTTGATTTCTCCCAAGGAATATAATATTCTGTTCAATTCTTTAACTATGAGATTTTTCTTTTGAATCTTTTTAACTTTTGCTGAAGGTACGGCCCACCAACTAGGACTGAATACAGACTTATTGTGGAAAATCTGAGCAGTAGAGTTAGTTGGCAGGTAAGGAAAAGTCATCCCTTATTTTTTATTGGATATATTAATACAGTTAGCTTTATTAAAAAAATCTTATGCTAACCCTTACAGTGTGCCAGATTTAGGTATCATGCTAATTTTAATTTATCTTCATTTATTAAATTTTTATAAAATAATAAAGTGTAGTTATCCATTTATGTATTTTAGTGTAGATGTAATTTAGCAAACAAATTATTTGATTCAGTAGTTGCAGAATTATTAAATAATAATTTTTTTACTCTTCCAAGTTTCATTTTTAATGCTTATGAGGTTGGTATCTCCACTCTTTTTTATTTGTATTGCCTTTTATTATTTACTTAAATTCAAATATTTTATGTTAATATTTTGAATGACTTGTGAAATGCATCGTGAATCAATCTTTTGGAATATTTTTTTTTGTACTTCCCTACAATAAAAATAGTTTTCTGTGATTATTTATGTTTGTTTTTTATTCTGTAATTTTGCAAAGGAATAAAAATTCTGATGACTTTTTATTTTCTATCCAATTTTAATATTGAATGGACATGGTGACCTTGTTTAAAAAAATATCCCAAGAACCAACTTTTATTAATTTTTTGCTTATTTTTGGACTAAGTAAATTACTATAAAGACATAAAAAAAATTACCATAAAAAGCTATTTTTCACATTCATCTTCCATGTCAGATACTATTGGTATTAATACAGTAAAAAAATGTTATTTGCAGAGTTTTTTTTTTTTAAGTTTTTTGGTGCTGTTTTTGAATAGAATATATTGGTAAACTTATTCAACACATTTTAATGTTGAGTATTCTATTTTTTGCATTTGAATAACTTTCCACACATTTTAAATCTTGCTTACATTTCAAACCTTCGATGTGTGTTAAATATTGATCTAGAAGGATTTAATGCTTAAATGTTTTAAATTATTGTAAAGACATAAAACGATTCAATAAGGATCTAGATTTATCCTGTTAAATGGTGATCATGTATGTTGATGCAACAAATGATTTTTTCTATATTAAGGCAATTCCTGCGTATTTGGATAAAATTATTGCTTGTGTCTAGCATTTTTCTTTCCTTTTTCAACCAGTTTATTTAGCTCTTGTGTGTATAGAAATTGAGTGATAAAAAAAACCATCCCTTTTTCCCCAAACATGTATTCCAATTTTTTTTTTCTAATAAGAAAGCTAAATATGTTTGAGGGATGTAATTGTTGCAGAATTTATACAATCTTATGTAACTTTTATATTTATAATTTACTAAAATATATACCGACTTTATCAGAGTATTTAAGAAAAGATTATTATATAAACTTTATTTTCAATTTGTATGAAAGTCAAGCTTTGTTAAATATTTGTCAATGTAACATTGAATGAAATTTAACAAACTCAGTTATAAGCAATTAGGGTATTTGACATCTTTTGTACAATTCAAGAAATACCTGTTTTCAATTTTGAACTCTTAAATATTATTATCGTTAAAATAATTATTGGAATTTTTTTTACCATTAAGGAAAGAAAATAATTTTCAGTTTATACACTTGTTTTGTGGCAGAAAAACAAGTCAAACATGATCAGATTATACATTGCATGTGATTGTAAATTAAAACTCCTCAGTCTCCATAGATTAATATTGCATGCTGATAGTCTACTTGGAAAATTTACAATGATCTTAAAATTAAAATGAATTAGATGGATTTAACTCTAATAATTATGATCTATATTGATACTGGAACTTGCAAGGTTTTTAACATTTTATCAATTTTGAAAATTTGATTTCCTGCATGCTGTCATCTAGTCTGATATGGAAATACACTATTGTGCACATAGGTAGATTTGCACTGTGTCTTGCATTATTCTCAAGTAACTTCTCCCATTAATAGTCTAAGCAATTTCATTAAATTTTGAAAATTTTAACCTATTTTGAGACAGAGTTAATTGTTTGATTTCTTGTTTTATGGAAGGATAACACTTAAGTGTCTGAGACAACATATTTCAGTTCTGCTCATGTTAGGTTTAGCATGATACTTGAACTGGTTTTTATTACAGTATGCAGGAAACTAACTTAAGATTAAAATAATATACGGGGAAAGTGTCATTTGAAGCTATTGCATTGAATGTTAAATTACAAGATATATTCAACGTTTAACTTTCTCCTTAACATCATTTTATCATAATTTTTTTCTTTAACAGTGTGCATGGTAGTTACAGTGATTCCAAACTAGTTGTTCAGCACAGCTGTCTAAAAATTATCCATTTCTTTCATTCATAAGTTACCATCCAACCAGCCCGAGATCTGGTAAAGGGTTGTGGATGTGCGTTAAAGTGGCGAAGGCAGGTTGAACTTAGCCTGCTAATCTACTACCACCATCTTCTTAATGATGGGACCGCTTGTTGTGGCACAACCTAACGTTCTACCAGTTGGATGTGGTGACTGCGATCACTGAGGTGGGCTGGAAGGACAAGCCTGAGGCTTATCCCTACCAATATAACCATATCTGGCACGTTGGAACCTAAGTCACATGGGCCCTGCCTTATCCCGGCACTCTAGGTGTCGTCACGTCCAATGGTGGTAGGCGAGCGCTATGTGTGGTGATGATCGATATGGATGCATTACCTACCCACCCTCTTTCTGTAGAAGTCTCTGTTTTTTCATTCAGGTAAAATATTGTTTTTCGGTTCTGTTACTATTTTAAAATTATATTAACTTGCTTTAACACTTTAAATTCATATTTTCAATTTGCTATTCCTGTTGTGCACCAAAATTTTACCTGAATAGGATAGGCATTTCATGCAATTTGCTGATATACCTCTGCTTGAAGAAGTTTTATAATGGAAACTTAGAAGTTGTAGATGAAAGATTTCATTCAAAAGGAGAAATTAAGATGTATCAAGAAGATGTAGATATTCTATTTTGGAAAATGAAGAGACAAGATAACTGAAAAACAAATAATTAAAAAGACTGAGGATTTCTTTTAAAAATTGTGGATTTGCTGATCATCAGGCTGCTATAAAAGCAAAGCAATTATTCATTATAAGAAAAGAAAGAAAAACAATTCTCCAACTTTCCTTGCGATAACCAAAAGATGTTCAAGCCTGACTAATTTGGAGAGTTTTTTTGTCTTATTTCAAGAAGAATGCCCTTGGAATATTCAAGTTTCTCTGTTCTTGAAGACTTCATTGGAAAAGGAAAAATAACACTCTTATACAGCTTGATTTATTTATTAATTTATACCTTAAGATAGTTTCTAAATTATATTAACTTTAAATAATTTAATTTCTAATTATTATTCAAATACTTCTACAAAATATTTAACTGTAAAGGACAAAAATTAATATGTCATTAATTATGCAAAACAGGAATTAACCTGTACAGTGGTGATTCTATGTAAAATAAAATTGAGAAATGGTTATAATATACAAACTTGGAATTTTTTGCAGAATTTTAATATTGTAATATTCATAATTTTTTTTAGGATCTAAAGGATTATATGCGACAAGCTGGAGAAGTGACATATGCTGATGCTCATAAACAAAGACGAAATGAAGGGTAAGTTAAAAAAGACTCTCGCTGTTCACCAAGAAAAATATTTTAAAATGATTTTTAGTTACAGATGCTGCATATATAGTTTGGCTATCATTTGTCAACATAATCAAACAATCGCTTGTTTTACAAATTATTTTGTAATACATCTGTTAATTTCTTGCATTTTAAATTATAAAATTCTTAACTATTATTATGGTTAATTTGATTTGCAGATGTATAATTAATTATATAATTTTGTAAAAAGGATTAATTTATTTTTTAAAGATTTTGATATTCAATTATGCTAAGAAACTATTAAGGCAATATTTTATAAAAAGAGAATAAAAATATGTACTAACCTTTTCATGGTGGCTGAATTCTTAGATTAAATGTTCTCAAATATTAATAAAATATAGGATGAACATAAAGAAAATAGTTTTCAACTTGTTTATTAATTTTAAAAACAATAAACACAATAAGTCTGATGTGATACACATACTGTACCTTATTTTAGAATTCATTGAAAGTTTGAATGTTAAATTGTTGTAAATTAATTTGCCTATTTGAAGTCATTGCTTTGAAACTATTGCAATTAGTATTCATAATTTCTTTAATGTTTTTAGAATTATAATTTTTTGTAATTATTAATTCAAATTTGTATTTTGTGGCAATTTATGGTTGTCATAAAATAATGATGATAAAAAATAAAAAAAAAATTTTAAAATTATTTTCAGTGTTGTGGAATTTGCTAGTTATTCTGACATGAAAAATGCTATTGATAAACTGGATGACACTGATTTGAGTGGTCGACGAATCAAGCTTGTGGAAGATAAATCTAGGCGTCGAAGGTAAAATATTGATTGAATAAATTTACTGCGAGAAATTGACTTTCTATTTTATAATGATTTTTGTATGTTAAAAACAGTATCAGGTTTTTTTATTTAAAATAACTCAATGTCTGCACGAACAAATTCACACACACAAGATGTACTTGTAAATTTTAGCATTCCTGAATTTTTGACTAACATAAGCATATCAGAACTTAATAGTAAATCTCTTCTATCTTAAAAATTTAAGATAAATGATCTTGATGGAAGTAAATAAGTATATTATTTAGTTCACTGTAAAGTCCCTAATATATGTTCTTAAATTAAAAAAAATTATGAAATTTTATGAATAACAGGCTGTTTCAGTTTGTTAAATATTCTCATTAGTGTATTTCTAAACATTTAGTAATTTCCTGAAATAAAAATTTTCAAGTTGAATTAAATGAGAAACTGATAAATATACTTGTCATTTTTATACTGTTACAATGAAAATGTTGTTATATGGGGGGGGGGACATTTGATATTAGAATAATTTATATGAAAAGCTGTATTGATGTTAAAAAGTTATATTGAATGAAATTGTCCCATAGAATGGAAATAACATTTTAATTCAAAATACAATAATTTCATTAACAGTTTAAGAAATTTAATTTTCTAAGGTAATTTATTTATATTTCTGAAGTATTTTTTAATTCAATAAAAATGGCAAAGGAGCTTGGTTTTATACATTTACTTTTTAGAAGGCATTTTGCAATTTCAAAACAAGTGAAAACAAAAAAGTAACTTTTCCAACATGTTGAAAATTTTGCTTACATCTTTAAATCAGATTTTTCTTGAATTGTTTTGAAATCAATATGTTAATTTATTATAATTGATTTAAAAAATTTTGTTTTCATAATTGTACAAAAACTTGAAAAATCATGCGAATAACCCAAAGTTCTTGATTTACAATGTTAAAAAATTCAACATCTTGAAGTAAATATATATGTCTATGTGGAAACGCTTTTTTTGTCTAAAATATTAATCTTGTGCATTTTTTATTACCTTTATTATCCTGATCATCAGTTTGCAAAATTGGTATTGAAACTTCCAACACTTCACTATTGATTAAAAACTATTAAAGAAGCTTTGTTATTTTCATCTGGTAATAGGTTTTAAAATCCAAAAACACTAAACCTTGTGCTAGTAATGCTAAATTTTTCAGATGTGATGCATTTTAAATTTTTCAATGAGATACTGAGATTAAATGCACCTTTTTGTTATTAGATACATTCTCAAATTAACATAGTGTTAAAATGTAGAGACTTAAGACTTGTAACATAAATAAATTTAACTACATGATTTGTATGTTTTTGAAAGCTCTTTTAAGTATATTAAGTTTATATTGTTAAATATAAAAACAATTGGTTTTATTTATATAACTTCAATTTTCTCCTAAAATAGTAAAACTGTTAATTCTTATCTTTGTGATTACAAATAAATGTCAAGTTTCAATATGGAGTGAATCTAGTAAATCGTTAAAAGTAAAGGAAATCTTATCAGATAAGTGTAAAATCATTATTATGCTACAAGTTTTTTCTATTTTAAAATTGTAGAATAATAAAATTTTAATTTTTTTGTTTTGAATTCTAATGTGCTCTAGTAAAAAAGAACCAGAACAAATTGTAAAACTAAAGTTTTCATTTGACTACAGTTAAAAGGGGGGAAAAGTTGATCTCACTTTAGTTGCTCAAAACTACTAAGTCTGTATTAGTGAGTAATTCTTTCAAAATATAAGTATAAAAATTCAAATGTAACAGAGTCATATGAAATAAATACTTTAAATTTTTATGTTCCTTTAATAACATAATTATTGATTCAATTTGCTTAGTTATATTTGAGGATTTTTTGCAGGTTATTTTATATATTCAAGGAACAGTTTAATTTTTCAGTATTAAATTAACCATGCCATTCGACTAATCATTTATGATTGTTCTAAGAATATTTTGAAAAATTTGGAGACATTAATAGAAAAATATACTTGCAAAAGAATCTTACTAATTATCAAAAAATTATCAGCATGTGTTAGTATGTTTTTCTTCAAATTTTTTTTGCAACTGGAATCATTGTCTTCTGAACTATAAGATAAGAAGAGATTTTAATTATAGAAGATTTGCAGTTTTACATTTCCTTTACATTGTATTATGTAATGATTTATTTATTTTTATTTTTAAACACCATGTATGCTTTTGTTCATTCTTCTATCATTACAATTAGTGTTTGAATAACTAGCCATCTAGTCCTTAGTACAACAGTTAGCATATTTTATTGCAACCTCTGACATAAATGTTTGTACTAGTTTGAAGACCTTTTTATAAGTAGATCTTTATTAATAAAATGTGACCTTAAAGTCCGATGTGACCTTACAAATTTCATATTGAGAAATTTTTGTGGCCATTTTCCTAAATGTATTCATTTATGCTTGTTTTTGCAGTTCTACAATAAATAAATAAAAACGATTAAAAACGAGATTTCGTTTTTGTTTATATATTTTGTTTCATGTTGAAAAGTTTTCTTTTTTTTTTTTTTAGATCTCGCTCTAGATCAAGATCCAGAAGCCATTCTCGATCTCAAAGTCGAAGCAAGAGCCGAAGCCGCAGCCGAAGTAAATCTCGCTCCATGTCGAAATCTCGATCCAGATCTAAATCCCGTTCCAAGTCCAGATCTCGATCCAAGTCTCCAGTTAAAGCAAGGTCTAGCCGATCTCTCAGCCGCAAGCAATCTCGTAGCCGAAGCAGGAGTGCTAGTGATGACAGGAATGACCGTAAAAGTCGCAGCAGATCAAAATCGCATAAAAGTATGTCCAGGTCTCGCTCAAAGTCTTCAGAAAAAAGATCAGCTTCACCTGTTCAGAAAGATGATGATGTCAGCAATTCTGCTGATGATAAAAATTGAATATTTTTTCTATGTATTTTTGTTCCTTTGCATCACAACTCAGGTGCATTGGTTTGTTATTTGAAATACTCACTGCCTAAGCAGGAGTAATTTTTAACTTCACTTATTCCAAATAGTAGTAAAATGATTTACTCTTAAATTGTACTGTACATGTTTAATTATGTAATGCTGTAAAATTTGAGTGTTTCAATATGCTGTCACATTGTATCTTGTATATTTTTATTTGCTTAACTTGTATTCTTTTTTTATACTTTAGTGGTGTAAATAATGAACTGGTTTTGGATTTGAGTGTTGTAATTGAGTAAATGTTGCATTGCCATAATCACTTAAGTTATCTTATTATTCTAATAGTAAAATTACTACATATTTTAGCAATTGTGGTACAATTATATGTAATAGTATCCAAATATGAGATTAAAATTTTCTTTCATTTGTTGTTAGGCTACACAATATTTACTCTGTAGAAAATCTAACAATTAAGTGTCAGATCATTTTTGTCTTTATGTCACAATTTTCAGAAATTATACAAATGTTTTCTCTTTTAACGAAAATGATGAAATAATGCATAAGCCATCATTTAAGAACAATTTTCAAATTTTGCAGTGTAAAATTAATGTTTTCCACCTCCATTTGGTAACATGGTGTAAAGAACATGTGAACAATAAAGTAACATTTCAGTTTATATGTGTTTGTATTCATATTTATCTTTTTTACTATAAATAGTTGTCCAGTTTCATTTAAATCATTTTGAAAAGCTAGGATTTCTAACTGGTTTCTTAATGGATTCAAAGTAAACTTTTAGCCTAAGAGAATAATTAAAATCATTTTGAGAAATAGAGACTGATAAGTTTGTCAAATTATTGATTAAAAATGTTTATAGTTTCTCAAACATTCTTAATGTGATAAGTTACTTTAATAAATCTTTATTTCTTTCATGATAAGTTTAACTTGTAAGAAAAGTTGTTTGAAATACATATTCGTCTAAGGCTGTGGTCAGCAAATTAATAAATAGAGCCACTTATTAAAATCTTTTCTGAAGGATACATTTTATATTGTATGGGTTGTAGGTAGATATTATATATTGTGTTAAACTATAATTACATTAAATAATTTGATATTGTACTTAATGATAATTTTTTTATGATAGATCAAAATTATTAGTTTTCCAGAAAGTTGAAGTATCTTGATAAAACAGCCCTGTGATACAACTTCTTGGTTTATTTTTGATGGGATTAATACTTGAAAATGATTATTTAAATTACGGTGAAAAGAGAATATCAAATGCTTGTTTTTCAGCTAATTATGATTTATAGATTCCATTTGTTAAAAATCAGCATGTTTCATACATGTAAAATCAACCAACTCTACCTTCAATATTTATATTAAATTTTTATTACAACTATATTAAGAACAGATTTCAGTTATAATAAGAATTAACACTGCAAAAAACATATTAATATAAAAATACTCTATCACTTGTTTCAACTTTTTTATCTTGCAGTAGATTTGGAAAATGGAGCATTCATCTCTCTAGGCTGCTTAAGTTAACTAAGTTCACAGTTGTCTCCATTATCATTGGAAAGATGTTCATGTTTTGTGCTCCATAATTCTTCGTGTGTTTTTTTTTTTATATAAATATATCTAGAAATTTGTTTTATTTGTCAGTATTACAGAGAAATATATATACAAAATATTAAGATATTTAAAAATTTGCTTCTTGTTTTGAAATAGAAAATAAGTTACAGAATCTTGTAATATTTTAATTTGGTTTTCTTTTCTCTAATTTTTGATTAAGCTGACTTAATAACTAGCATACTTAATTATGTATCTGAATATTCATACTTGCTTTTTATTCAATAGTTTATGAGTTTGAATTCTACCTAGTATGTTGACCATTTGCGTTGGAAAAATGTGCTACGAACCTCGTAAAGCTTTTGACAGACTCGCGAATGACGTGGTATGTACGTCGTCATTATATACACATATAATGATATTCTATATAAAACACAGTGAGATATACTGGGCTGTTCTGGTACATGTCAATAAATTCTTTGCCAGCCAATGGTTAATGATTGTAGTTCTGTATCCGCTTTTAAAACCCTTGATGCCAAAAATAACCATATCTATATAATCTTCCAGATTTTTGACTTTCTAATTGCTTTTTTTAAAATTATCTTCCTCTGTTTTAGTAGAGACAATAGTAACTTTTAATCTTTTTTAAAATAGTTTCCTTGTTCTCTCTCTCTCTCTCATATATATATATATATAATATATATATATATATATATATAATGCTCTTGATCTTGAAATAACTGTTTAGATGACTTTTTAATAAATTTTAATTTGAAATCCTCAGGTTAAATGCAAGCTAAATATCATGACACTTAAATTCAGCTGCTAGGAAATTTTGTTTCAATTACTAAAGATAGTTTTAAATTTGAAAGGCTTAGAAGTTAAAAATTCAGTTGTTTTGAAACTAAATTACGTTTTAATGTTATTTGTTATCTCAAGATAAAAACTTCATATTTGAAAATTACTACTACAGCACAATTCCATGTTTAATCAGAACAAACAAAATACTAAAGTTTACTAAATATGGGAATAGAATTAGCTGATTAGTTTTCGTGCTTTTGTGTTGTATTTTTCAAGATTTTCTTTCTTTATGTGGAAGCATAGCCTTGGAGTTAAAGTACCCCATTTGGCTCACAAGCTATGTTTACCTATCACCAATCTAAGAGTTTACGTATTTATTTTTGTTTTAATTACTTTTAACAATTTTAAACTTTTTGTAAACAGCATTTAAAAAATTGCATCAGGTTTTTTGGATTTCAACATAATCTTGAATTAAGAATTACTTTCATTAATCTCTAAATAAATTTCATTTGCTTATTTTATTAATTTATATTTTGTCTTTTCATTTATATCTGTCATATATATGTATTGTATAAAAACTATAAATGCAGCTTCTTTTTGATAAATTGATACAATATGTTGCTTGTAAGACAAAATGGAATAGAATAGCTGCTAATGGCATCACTTGTTACCACCATTAAATTAATGTTTTGTTTCTTCAAACTGTTTTATCATACTGATAACTATCGAATGCTTTTAGAAGTAAAAAACTTATAAACAAATATGTTAACAGAATTTTTTCATAACTCTTCTAACTGCATGATACAGGCTTTTTTGTTATGTATTTCTTAATGCAGGTTAGTATTTTCTAAGAAGATATTTTCGAATTTTTTTCAATTATGTTTGTTGGCAGCTTGAAAATGTTTGTTGTAATAAGAAAAATTTTGAAATCAATTTGTTACCTTATTCAGGTATCAGACGTATAGACAAATATTCATTAATTTTTTAGTATTTTAGTTCTATTCCAATATATTTATTATGTTTCACAGTTTTCAATATTAATTGATTTTTCATCTGTAATGGAATATTCAGTTTTTTTATGTGTGTTAAATCTGGTTCTAAAGTTTTCAGTATTTAATCTATGTGTGTATGTTGATTTTAGTTTTTACTCTTATTAAACTTACATTCTGTCCATCTTTAGATTAACTTTTATTTGAAATGCTTTAGTATCTGGACTATATTTCTTTCATTTTGTCTTTGGTTTGAAATTATTTTTAATACCATATTTTTTTCATCTTTGATAGATTCATACATTGGCCATTAAATTATTCTTTATATTTCGTTTTTCACTGACATGCTATTTTGTAGTCTTAGTAATGAAGCCTCTAATTATACTTTCTTTACTTCATTCTCAATACCTGTTCCTTGTTTATCCTTTCTTTGAGTATGATAGTTATTTCTTGAATTATTTCACCACAATCCCATTACTTTTAATTAAAGAATATTTTTAATCATTTTTATAGATACTTTACAAGCTGCTACACAATAATTGATGACGAATATTTTGTCATTATTAATATTTCATTTGTTTAATCAATTTTAGATGTTCTCAATGTGCCCAAATGAATATTTAATGTGGAAATGTAGTTTTAGTGTGCATTTTTTTTTGTAACTAAGATTGTGACTTTATACGTTTCCTTTTTTAATTGTTCTTTCTTATTGAATTCCCTTGTCATTTCATGATACTTTTCTAATTTCTGAATTGAAGTCACCCTTAATTTATTTTGCTGCTTTATTAAAGGTTCATTTTGGGTATTCCATAAAATTCCCTTTTATTTATTCCTTAGCTGATTCATGTACTGAAATAAACAGTACATGAATCATTGAATAAACATTTTTTTTTTCATTTTTTTTTTTTTTTTTTTGCATATATTATAAAATTTTCCTCATTTTATTGAAATAATAGAACCAAACCTGTTTCAAATTATAATATTTTCTTCTATTCGACTGTATATCAGTTTGAAATCTTCATTTTTTGTGGGATTTCTTGAAATGCAAATAATTCTAGGTTATATTCCAACGTCTCATCTGCTATTGATCCCATTTTTTTAGATATTTTGTTGGTACATTCAATCTTGTCATATTCTGATCTTTTACATTTATCCATCTCGTCATCTTGGACAATTGGTCCATATTACTCCATTTTGAAATTTGAAAATGGCTATTCAGTTTGGTATGGAATTGTCAGTTTAACCTAGGAGACCAGAGTGTTCCTTTTCACTGATGTCTACTTTAGACGATTGCCATGAGCCAAAAATTTACCCCTAGTTTCTTATGATTAACAATATGGCAAACTACTATACCATGATTTCAGAGTCAGGAAACTATGATTTCTGTTTCTTGTACTGAGTAGAGTTTTTTTTAATTGATGTTTTTTTCCTAATCTGATAAAATACTTATTGAATTTAAATTGTTTTAAATCCTTTAAAAAAAAAGAAACTAACTTTATAAGAATCGTACATTAGATATGTTTTTCAAAGAATAAGGCATTATATGTAAAACGAAATGTGTTCTTTATGTAAACTAATATCGATTTGAAATAGCAAATAATGTATATCTGGAGTATATAGATTAAGAAATATGAAAAAGCAATTAGGGGAGTTTTACATTTAAAATTGCATAGTAAAATTTATCTTGCATATTTTCATAATAAAAAGTTCATGATGCTAAAAATTCGTGATCTTAAATGAGTAATTGTACATTATATAATGAAGTGTTATTCGACGTATGAACTATAAAATGCAGTTAATTAAGTATGGAGAAAATTGTGTATTATTATTTGTTTAGAATATTGAAGTTGAACTTTATTTATACTAATAGTATTAAACTTATCTATATAAAAACTTAACAACATGAGAAAAGTGTTAAAGGATCAAAAAATGTTTCTCCAGTTTTGTGTAAATAATCTTAATGATAGAAAAATGTTTCCCCACTGTTCAACATTGAATTCATGTCAGCCTTATTTGTGCTTAATTCTTGCCATTCTTTTCTTTTGGTTTTTTTTTTATGCTGTTTGTAGCAAATTGCAGTCAAATCAATCCAAGATTTGATTTAAAAAAAAAATAGAACTATAATATTCTAAAATTTTCTGTTTAATAAGTCAGCAAATATGCTGATGTGAAGTTTTCGAGAAAAATATTTTTCAATTCATATGATAAAATAGTTTGTTTTTTATAAGCAAATATTCGTATTCATACAGCTTTTCTTCAGTTTTTTTTTCACAGTTAATTTTTGTTGTTCATAGTTTATGATGTAGCTATTATTTTTAATAACGAAAAGTTATATTTTCAAACTCTGAAAGAAGTTATTTGCATGATATTTGATGGATAAATTCATGACCAAAGAAAAGGATTAGCCTATATCTACAAATTTTTCCTGGTGAATTTTATCGTTTTTTATGATTTGAAATTTCTTATATAAAATCTGTTAAAAACATAGTATTCAAATATTATACGGGTAGTGCAAAACTTATTGCTTCTATAAATGTCCTAATTTGACTATTGAACTGAATAATCTTGTTTACCATGAAGTATGCATAATTCATCCATAAAAGTTACATTGTTTCTATACAAATGTGCATGTTTTTCACAAAGCTGTGTAACCTATTTTGATCCTAAGTAAAGTCAAAATTATCAATGAAAGTGAGTTTTAAAATTAACAGCTTTATTTAATTAGGTAATATATTTTAATGAAATAAAAGATTTATGATATATTACTTAATTTATTACCATACACATGAATATAGCCTAAAGCACACTAATACATTTACAACTGAAATAATAGAAAAATACATTTATGTTTTTAAGTTGGCAAATAATGCCGATATTACTGTTCTTTGAAAATCTATTGGTCTTTGATTGATATGGTTACTTATTTAAGTTTTTTGGTTTCAAATATATATGCGATTGGCTAATGTCATACTATCATGTTAAATATTCTTTATATAATGTTGACAATATGATATTTCGCTTTATTTAAAAAATAATTGGAAAGTTTCAATTATAGATATATAACAAATGCTTAACAATTTATTTCTATCTAAAAGCAATGTTTTTAAAAGTAAATATTAGACATTATTCCTTATAATGTTACATCCTTCAAAAAAGAGTATTGGAAGTCCTTTATATTGAACACTTACTATTGCACGAATAAATGAATGGAATCTTGTTTTCAGTCGTCAGCGCCTACTCCTGGTGTCTTTTATTTTTTTTTTTTATTTTTTTTTTTTAAATCTTACTTATTGCTGAGTTGCTAAATAAAATCCATTTCGGAATAGAATGTAATATGGAAAATTTAAGATTAGATTTATGAAGCAGAAAAAAAAAAA
>JAPDSC010106885.1:0-17440 GCA_026290005.1 Latrodectus geometricus
ATCTTGGCATTTGGCAGCTCCAACAGCTCAATGGGAAACACTTTGGAAAAAGAAAGTTTTGGAAAATCGACATTCCAGACAAAAGTTCAATAGTCTAATGGACTTCCTAATTGATCATGAGCAACTTTTTACTTGGATGAAAACAGAAGAAACTTAGAAGGCAGAAAGAACTTCACCTTACAAAAGAAATTGACTTTAACTAATTAAAGAAATGGTTAGAAAATCAAGCAAATGACTTTTCCATGCATCTAGTGAACTGTGACTTTCTATGCCCTTAATGGAGCACCTGTTACTTTTAACCTTTATAGTTCATGTAAATATTTCTTTTACTTAATTTTCTTTTTGTTTATTCTTAGTTTAGAAGGGCTTAACAGCCCCTAGATGTATTTCTATGAAAACTATAAATTAAATTATCCAGCAACCTCTACCTAAACTGGTAAAGCTCATCTCGAGCTAGGTACAGGGAGGTCTGCTGGCGTAAAACGTAAAACTTATTGGTAGACAGAGTAGAAATGTAATCTTTGTGCCTCATTATTTCTTTTTCTCTCTATTTTTAATAAATAATAATATTTTATAAAATTTTAATAGAAATATTTTTTAATAAATAATACTTTAAAAATATTTTCAAAAATATTTATGCAAGTAAATTAACAAGTTGATTCAAATAAATCGAAAAACTTATTTTTCGATATTTTTTATTTTTAATTACCATATAAACTTAATTATTTTTAATTCATCAGCAATTTGCTATTTATATAGAAAATGATAGTTTAGTTCTTGTAAATTAGCATACCTCAGGAAAAATAACATATTGAAAAGATTATATTAAAAAATATTGTAAATGAGTATTTGTAGTAAAACATAAGTCCTTGATTCAATTTGCTGAGCTGCCAAATGGTTTGAAGTTGTTGTTAAGTGTTTTAATAAATCTAGAACATTATAGGATTCAAGAAGTACTTTCCATAGATATTGCGCCGTACTCCTGTGCTTCCAGATAGGAAATTTGGAGCACTCTGAAGCACTCGCCCAGACAGGTATCCATGAAAAAAAGAGAAACACACTTTAATAGCACAATTAACACCATCCTGTAGTTTAACTATAGCTAAGATCTAACCTATATCTTCTCCTGCAAACATCATGGTCCTACAACTAGGCCTATATAGGAATCTTGAATTCTTTATGCAATATCATATTATGTTGATCTTTAACTTCCTGGCTATATACAAATTCAATAAGAAGCAGTAACATTAATTTCGCTCATATAATACATTAAAATTTGGCTCAAATGAGAAAAACTTAGGTCTTTTCTTATGCCTTTAATTAAAATATGTCATAGGTTAGATATCAGTTTTTTAATTAGTAAGTAAATATTCCAATTGGTTATGTAAATAAATTATTAAAATAATGTTAAGATGTATTTTCTTTAAAGGTAAAATACTTTTATTGTAAATTATTACTCTAAAATTTCATTAAACAACTTTAGATTACATAACAGTTATATAATATTCTTGTGATGTTGTTTTTAGCATTTAATGTTCAATTCTTCTCGTACGACAATATTTCTTCATTCTTATAAGTTATTTTATTATTCTGTTGTAAGTGTCTACAATTTCTATTATGTAGTCGATTGGAATGTGAGCGAGAAAAACAAGATTAATTAAGAAGTCAAGTGAAAAACTGCTCTATTAGTATGAGTTTTAAAACAGATTGCCTTGAAAGCATATTAGTTTGAAGAATAACGTATCATTTTTTATTGAGATCTCCTATTTCAAAAAATGTGGAAACATCGTACAAAAAACTACGAACATTATTAGCATGTTGAAGGGGACATTCTTACAATGATTAAATTATTTTTTTCATGTCATTCAAGTGTCAACAAAAAATAAATTAATCATAATTTTTATCTTGTAAAATAATTTTTGAAACAATCTTAAATTCATTCTCTAAAATAAGAAAGAAATCAAAAGCACTCTAAATCACTTGTCAAATAATAGATGTTGCAAAAAAATAATTTTATAGAAATATTATTATATTATTAAATACTTTTTAATATTAATGAAAATGCTTTTATTGAGAAATGTAAAACTCCTAATACTTATTTTAAATTACTTAGGATATTTTTCACTTAGAAAAATTGCAATGAATTTTGTTTCATAATTTATTAAAAAAATCAAATTACTTATATTTTGTCCATGGAAGATCAATCTAGCTAAATTATACATGATAGTTTATTTTAATATAAATCAAATGCAATCAAAAATTAGATGCGTGAAATGAAATATGCATTGCTATTTTTGTAAAATATTCTTCTAATGATTACTTTCTAAAAATGAAAATGTGCCCCAAGTAGGAAAATGTTTTCTTGATTTGACATTTTTTACGTGATAGATGATAAAGGACACATTTTAAATCATTTTAAGTTACATTTATCATATTCCTGCCAAATGCTTATCAGTGACATGATGAATCATTTTCGTACATTCGAGACATACATTTCTCAGTAACTCTTCAAGCAACTGGTAGATAATATTTCACAATCAAAAGACAAGTTTAAATCAATAAAATTTCCTATTAATAGACAATTAAAAGAATAAATTAATAGGAAGCATAAACTAATCAAAAATTTTTAAAAATGAATCTTATTCATTTTCTAATTTAAAATTTAAATCAAGAATGAAAAAGGAATTTAAAAATTGAATTATTTTAAAAACTCTTTCGCAATTATATGTAAACATATTAAACAATTTTAATTCGTTTCATGGCAGAAATAATCAATGCAGATTTAAATAAAAATAATGTTGCTCGTTAAATGAAAATTAAGATAATAATGATTATTTCTCAAAAATAAAGTAAAAAAAATATATAACAAATAGAAAAACAAGTATCTAAGAAATCTAGGCCTAAAATTCTTTATAAAACTATAGTCGTGTTGAAAAAATAAATATGATCTATTATTTCCGTCATATATTAATTATATATCAATGTACTGTAATATAAACTAAAAATTGATGCCGTTACCATATTTTAATTGTTTTTAATTAATAAGAGTGTACAGTTTGTGTTTTATAAAAAATATTTTAAGCAAAAACCACGTATTATTGCAAATTGGATAAAGTAATATATAAAATTGTAAAGACATGTTCTTTGTTTTAATCATTAATTACATAAATATTGTTATGCTATATCAATATAATTTTATCATTTCTTTTTTATGTTATCTTGTATTTAATCATTTTTCCTCTCTGTACGTAATTATTAACAGATTAATGCTTTTTCTTCCCTCATAAAAGTATCTTCCATATATTATGAAATACTTAAGTTTTATTTATGTAAAAATATTCAGTTAATCAGAACATATAAAAAAAGAAATCAGATTTTTAAGGAAATATTTTTATTTTCTATTGTGTAAAATTTTCTGTAACAGCTGATATAAATTTTTCCCTCGGTGTTTTGTCATTCTCTTTTTTCACATATGTATTTACTTTTATTCCGTACATTATAATCTCTCCATAAGCATCAGATTAAAATTCATAAAAAATACTATTTCAAAATCTTCTTTATCAAGTACTTTACAAAATTAAAAAAGTTGATTGGATAAAGTGTGTGTACAAAGCTTTTTTCGGTAGTAATTTTTTTGAGCATCACTATTTTTTTTCAAAATTACTCTTTTTAATTCAAAATAAAAATTTCTTATAGTATTTATATATTACGGTAAGCACTTTAAAATCATTAAAGAGTTTTAAAATAATTTTTCCATATTTATGAAATTCATAAAAATTATTTACTTTAAAATTTTAGAATAAAAAATAAATGTATAATTTTTTAAATTCACTTTTCTATTTTATATATAAACTTTTATTTTTAAATTGATGTTTTTACCAAGCTCAATAAAAGTCATTGGTTCTTTCAGAGTTAACGCTGAATTTTGATTATGTGAAAAAATAAAAGCTTTATATTAAGTTATTATACATATATATATATACTAAGTATATTAGTTAAATTCTTTTACAATAAGAGTTAGTATACTCAAGTTATAATAGAAAATTTTTGCTAAATTATAATAAATAAAATTATTAATTCGAAATTTAAAATTTTCTTGAAATAATTGATAAAATAATGGGAAATGATCCAAATAATATTAACTATCTATGCTAATATGTTATCTAATGTGCTCATATAAAACAAAACAAAGCTGTTTATTTTTGTCCATATGAATACAAAATGAAAGATTTTATTTTGTACAATATTTTTACGATTTTCTGCTTTCAAATGTTTATAGCAGTGATAGTAAGAAAAATAAATGTATGCTCTTAATTCAAAAATATGACTGCGTTTACAGATGGATCCGATGTTGAAAGATGAGTGTAAACATTCATTTCTGCTTCCCAAACGATACTTTATCTTTCACTTTCAAATTATATTAAAAGTGAGTAGTTTTCCTTGATGTAAGATAAAGTAATAAAATTCAAAAAATAAAATTTGATGAATAGTACACATTAAGTATCAAACTTTATTTTTAACCACAATTTGCATTGTAATTATGCTTAATATGTGTTGTTAATTGTTTGATCACAAATTGTAGTCAATAAAATGTAAGACACAGACATTGTACTACAAGCTAGTAATCACTTACTGTTATATGAATTATATTAATGTTGTGCAGCTTGTGTTAATTCATTAATGTTATTTTTCTGAACTTAGTATTCTATGCTTTAAGACTGTATGTGCTGACTTTTCATTATGATTCATTTTTGTCACACTCACGTTTATTCGTCATTTCATAGTATGAAAATCAACTAGAAATCAAGCTAAAAACATTATCAAATTATTTCTGTATTTATGATTGGAGAAATAATGAGTAAATAATAGCTTATAGAATATTTATTTATAGCTAGAATAAATATAATTATATAAAAAATAATTAAAGCAATGGCTTCCCGTATGAAAAACGTATGTGTGAAATTTAGATTATAAATTGAATAATTTGATTAGCGTAAAATAATTGAACGTATACTTTTACTCAGGTGAACTAGAAAATCCATTTTATTTGTAGTAAAACTAATGTCTAGAAAACCGCTTGAGTTTGTGATTTATAACAAATATGACTGCTGAAGATCAGATGATGTTCATTACAATTCAATAACATTACATTACAATAAGGGCCAAGGTGGCCTGGTTGGTTAGGGCATCGTTCTCATTACCAAATGGTGGTGAGTTGGAATCCCGGCTTAGAAAAAGATCCGTCATGTTCACTAATGGCGACTGGGGCACTTTAAATTTGTCGGGTCGCAATGTCCTCCATGTTTCCATTACAAATTAATACCTCTGGAGGTGGTTGGAGCCAGGCTTTGGGTCTTCACTGGTTTCAATCTCTAAATAGGAAGATTCAGATAGTGCTGCCATCTATGAGCCAAAAGTCATACTCCCACCTTCGTATGAAAGTGCTCTATTGAAAAAAAAAAAAAAAAAAAAAAAAAAAACGGAAGACTCTCTCTGACTTCATTTGCCTAATCTCTCTAACGGGCGGGCTTCTGTCAGAGTGACAAGGCGAATGAAGTCAGAGAGGGAGCGTCTTCAGTTTTTTTTAATAGAGCACTCTCATACGAAGGTGAAAGTACGACTTTTGGCTCATAGATGGCAGCACCACCAAGTGTCATTAACAACAATTCAGTAACTAGTATTTGCAAATGATGCGTAGAAATATTTTTACTTCAGGTAAGCGAAATTGTATTTCATGATATATTTTTGTTCTCAACTAAATAATGACGATCCATTTCTTTCAATACTGTAAATCAATGGAAAGCTTGTTAAATATATTTCATAAAAATGGCAACACTAAATGGGATGTAAGCTGCCAAGTATTTAACGAAAGTTTAGATAAAAATATCTGAAAAAGTTCAAAATCAAAAGTTATAATGTAACACTTCTATATATTTTATTATTTTTTATACTTTGAATTCAGGTGCATAAAAATAAATCTTATTCAAAAAGTAAAAACTTCTTACTTCAAGTTCCAAAATTTTCCTATAAATTTCATTGGAAATAAAACAAGAATGCATTCATTTTTCATGGCTTAATCTGAAAAAATATTCTATGAGATGTAATAAATTTTACTAAAATGCTAAAATTGGTATTGATCCTACCGGAGTTATAAAGCTTAAAATAAATGTTAATTTAGCTAGTGAAAAAATATTAATTGGAAGAAATAAATTAAAATTTAATATAATTATAAATATATATTTAAAGCATGTTTCATTTTACATTGCACAAACTATTTTCTATGCGAAGAATTTATTGATTTTTGTAATTTAGCTCTAACCTTTAAAATTTGTTAATAAAAAGAACTTACAAATTATATACGTTCATTAAAAATTTTTTTAAAAAATTATAACGTTTATAAAACTGCTCTAAAAAATGATTTAATAATATAATTATTCTTGATGTCTCTTTCTAGCTTAAGAATTCAAAAAAGCCATAAGTATACTATGACAGTTTAAATTACGTTTTTTGAGCATACAGTGTAAATTTATTTTAATTTATCTTAGAAAGTATTCTCTTATTATTACTAATAAAAGGTGGGGTTTTTTTTTTTTTTTTTTGGAATAAAATTTTGCGCCATTTTTTAATTTGAATAACCTTATTAATGTCAATTTAAGAATTTTGTATAAGAGAATATATATTCAAGATTCATATTTTTACTATTTCTCTTAAAAGTTAAAACTAATCATGAAACATTATTATAAAATTCGATAACATGTCTCAAAATGTCTTTCCTTTAAAGAAAACATTTTTTTTTCAAACTTTAAAAATTTATCACAACAAATAAAAAAAAATTAACTTTAAAAATCATTATGCAAAAAGACTCTTTTTTCAGTAAGTCAAGTTATATAAAATTTATGTATTTTTCGAAATCCATCCTGAAAATTCAATTACACGAATAACTGACAATCTAAGATGCTGATATTTTAAGGATGTTTCTCATATTCATAATCATAATATTTAACCCTTTTTTTACGAAAAAGAAAATAATTTGAATGCACAATATTTTACACTGCTCTGAAGAATTGTTCTCCTTCCTAACATAATATAATGCGTGATATAAATATAAAATGCATATGTATGAATATTTTTCTGTTTACTCTACTTAATAACATGCATTATTTCTTATCAAAAATTTTACGAACTTTGCTTCAGTGAAAATACGTTTTCTTGTTTTTGTAATATTTCTTTTCAAAGCTCGTTTGAATACTTTAAATAAAAGAATACATATCTGTGTGTTTAAATAGTTTTGCTACACCACAAATACATTTATGAATGAAGAGTTTTCTCTTAAATAAAATGAAATAATATCAAATATTGATTGTAATTGATAATTAATCAGATTAAATAAAATATTATGCTAAAATTCAATACTAGGAATGAATATTGTGTTTCATTTATTCCTTGTTTTGAGATTTCACATTTTTTTCTAAAACAACATTTTAATTTTCAATAAATTTTTAAATACAAGAATCTTTAAGCATAATAATTACCTAAAAATAAATTTCTTTACTTAACAAGTAATAAATTTAAAACATCTTTTTATTCAATTGAATCTAATTTTAAGAAAAGTAAGTTTTACTTTTACAAATTATATTGTTTGAATGTAAATCATATAAGTAAAACAAATAGCAATGTTTATATTATATTGTAGCACCATATAAATTTTGAAAAAGTATTAAAATTACTTTCGAGATTCTAAAAAATTATAGAAAGGTAAATTTTCTATTAGAAGAAAATGCATTGTATATATAATATAGAGAAAATTTTCTTGGTGTGCACTGTAAAAGAATAGTTAATATTACCGATTTTGAAGCAATTGTTAAGTCAATACGATTGTTAGGATTACGATAAATAGGAAAATCATAAATTTAATAATTAAAATAAATGAAATTTGTTTTAAGTTATGAAAAGTTAGTAGATTAAAACAATAACAGCTATTTCTTAAACGCTATGGGAATATATTAACACTGCTGTTTATACAAAATGCAACATCAAAATCACTATAGATATCACAGCAAAATTTATTTTGGCAGATAGCACGTTAGACAGAGATCCTTCTTTCATTAAAATTTACTAATTTCAGTAAATAATATGACTTCTCTTTTCTTTTTATATTATGCAAATAATTTAAAACATCTGAAATTTACATAATCTAATTTCCATCCACCCTAAAATCTTAGAGTTATAAAAAAATATTGAAAAATTTGTGAAAGAAAAATAGAAGTCGTTTCATTCATTAAATTTCTGCAGACATAAATTCAAATTAGAAATGAAATGATAAAATTTATGATTAAAATTCAATCTTATCTGTATATTAAAATCCACATCTATAATTTATTTGAAAAATACACAAAATCCATGTGCTATGTTATTTGAAAAGAAATTTACCGTATTTTATTATTTTTTATTCCTTTATGCATCAGCATTGTTAAAAGGAAAATATTTAATCGAAACGTATCACAAAAACTGAAGTTCCTTTATGTAAAAAACTCTGCTTTAATTCTATTCTATTTTAAGTCTTTGAAAGGATTTTTTTTTTCAAAATAAGTAAGCTCTCTTTTTTTTCAATTGTCTATCAATTTTATTGTTCTTTTGTGTTAATATAAAAGAAACTTTGCACTCTTCATATTGGATTTGTGAAGATTTGTTGAAAGCAAAAAATCACCCTTTAGTAGATGCTCTTTATTGTTAATATGAAAATATAAGGCATTGTTTAACATGAATGAAAAACAATGGTTTCAAACTTAAAGTATGAAATTTAATTTATTTAGCCTTTTTATTCGTAATATTATTGAAAAGACCTTCATAATTATAATATAATCAGCAATTTATGTAGCAAATCTTGTTCATATAGTTTAGTAAAAACCTTAAATAATTTTATTTATATTAAATTATTTTTTAAAGATTTTCACTAATCAATGTGAAGCGATAGTGCTGAATCTTTTAAGTCATAGTATAATGATTCCCTTTAATGTTAAATTAAAAATAATAATTTCAGAAGTAACTTCAAAGCATTTATTTACTATTTATTTCCAGAATTTAAAATTTCAACGAACCAGTTTGTGGAAAAATTAACACATAACTTCTATTTAAAATATCTATATTTTTGTGATAAGAAATACAGAATAACTATAAAATTCTCAACAGAAAAGTTAAACAAATGCAATAAAATTTGTCGTCTTAACATTTCGTCTCATATACTTTTACAACAAAATTTCAAATTCAGCAATCGCAAAAATTAATATAATTAATGACGTCCAAGTTAAAAATGTAAATTTTAAATAATTGTAGGAAAGGTTTTCTTGAGAAAAAATTTCAACTAAATTCCTTTTACTCATAATAAACTGAATTTCATATTTCCAAACTTTATCAATTATTTTCAGCATTCATTAAATAAAGGTTATTGAATGCTGGCTACTTTGACTAAAAAATAAAAAATATTATATAAATAACTTATTCTGTCTCAGTTTCTAATTCCTCAAAGTGTTAAGAAGATTTAATGAATGTTCAAACAAATTTTTCTAATTAATATTTTACGATGATCAGTTTTAATAATTTAATAAAAACATTTGAAGAATGTTTTATTCATTTAATTAAATGCATTATTAAATACATTTTTAATTTAAAGAGAGAACTATATAAATCTCTTTTTGCTGACTTATGAAAACTTAACAATGTTTTAAATCATCAAGACAATTTAAGTATATATAAATATTTGTGATTATTTTCTTAATTAAAGTTTCGTTTTTACCATTCCTAATCAGATTATTTTAATGCCTGCACAGCCATTCCAATTCATTAAAATTATTCGAGAGACTGGTTATCAATAAAGGATATATAATAATTGAAAATAAAAGTTTAAAAGAAAGATAGAAAGCTTTTTATATCAGTAAACACAATAAATGCTCAAATTCATAAGAATATTTTATTTATTTTTAACATTTTAAAATATTAATTATTTCTTTCAGAAAAATAAAGGAAATATAAATTTTTTTCATCATAAGATAAAAATTGTCTGTCAAGTGATTAACCATATATATTTTCTTAAAATGCATAGGACATATTAAACACCATGTATATTTAATTAAGGAAGTACCTAAATTAAATATACATGGTGTATAATATGTCTATGAGCATGTTTCATGTAGAAAAGTTTATTGAAGAAACTATTTCATGTAGAAAAGTTTGCTCAGTTATTTATATTTCTATGAGCAAGAAAATTCAAATTTTATCAATCGAATTCTAATAATATTATAATAGCGTTGTAACACACAATGTTATAATAGGATAGTTTATACATGAAATAGCAAATTTCATCCTACTTTTTAATTTTTAAAAAGTTGATTTCTTAAATTTATATTTTTAAATTTCTCAGTCATTTCATGTATTTAATAATTATTGTTATTGCTACTTATGACAATTATCATCGACGCCAAGCCTACCCGTCTGATAATGGGCGAATGAAGTCAGAAAGAAAGTCTTCCGTTTTTAAACAGGTCACTCCCCACCTGACGAGAATTTAAGTTTGACTTTTTCTCATAGATGGCAGCACAATCTGGGTCGTCCAATTTAGAGATATGAAGCCAGAGAAGACCCTAGGCTTGGCTCCTAACACTCCCAGAGTTATTAATTTGGAATGGAAACATAGAGAGCATTGCGTGATCAAAATGACAGTATTATATAACTGGTGCACGACATATTTTACGTGCTCCAGTTATATAATACTATAATTTTGATCTTTTTAAGTATTATATGAATACCATTCCTTTACCATTTGGGTAAGGAAAAATTTATCATTCACATACTTTACAGGCCAAGGAAATATGGCAGTCTAAGATAAGTGCACTTAGGACTCAAAGAATGAAGATAGTGAAAGATCTAAGCAATAAATGATATGGAAGTCCCAATATTCTTTTTAGTATGACAGGTTTTGTTTAGATAATATTATTAAGAGTTTGTTGTTCTGAATCTGTAGCTGATTCTGAAGCTGAAGTTTGTAGCTGGAGCCGTTGATACATTCACTTCCATTAAAGTCAATAATTGATCGTACCCTCATAACTAATAAAATAAAATAAAAATATTTGATGGATTCAAGAAATTACTTTCAGCTGTTTAGGACCCAGGTTCGAATCTAATTTATATCATGACGTTTAGAATTTAAACATTCTTTTTTTCTACAAATGTTCAACTCACTTTTGTTAAATAAATTAATGAAAATCTAACTATTGGAAACAAAAATTTTTATTCTTTGGAACAACCTTTTTGATCATATTTTATGGGAATTCTTTCACTGTTATAAGAGTTACACACAATATTATAATATTGTTACACACAATATTATAATATTTATTGGTTGTGTTTTTTCAACTTTTTATAAGTATAATGAAATAAATTTACTTTATCACAGTTTACATCTGATAATATTTCTACTTTTATATATTTCAAGTTATATATTTTGTATTATTTAATTAAAAATACCCCATCATCGATACTAAAGTAAATAGACATGAATTAGAAAACCTTTATCCTTAATTAACTCTCTTTCTAACAGACAGAAATCAAGGTAACTTGAAGGTTAGGTCTGAATATCGTTAACTGTTTTATCTACTACTTATTCTCCAATTGTTATTCAACAGTTAAAAAATTTACATATATTTTAAAATCAAGCTAGAAATTTTAAAAAGTCACTTTACTGAAACAACTTTATTCAAAAAAATCTTATTTATTTTTATTCAAAATGTATTCTTATTTAATTATTTATTAAAACAGATTTTTTATTATTTGTTAAATTAAATATTCAAAAATCAGTTGCAAAGTAGTAAATAATGCCTTCTAAATATCAAATATACCTAAATAAATAATCTAACAAGAAAATTTAAAATTTTTTGTAAGCTTGATCTAAAAATATGCTTAGTTAAAAAAAAGGTCAAAAGCACCCAGAAAAATTATCAATGAAAATAGAAAAAGCCTTTGTTTGATATAAAATAAAATCTAAATTACTGCTATGCCTATTTAATTCATATTTGTTTCTCAACATATGGTAAAAAATTCAGATGGATATCCTCCGTGATATATTTGAGTTGCAGGTAAAAGTAAATAACATTTTTTTGTAAAAAGCAAAAATATTTTAAAAAATAAATTATTTCCAAACATAATAATAGTAAGTAAATAAGCTTCTGTTTGAACAAGTAAAAAAATTTTACTTCTTGCTATTTATAATAGTATTTTTTCTTTTTAGTATCAAATTTTTCAAATCTTCATCAATTTTGAATGAGGTTCTTAATGGCTTTTTTATTTCATTAATTATTTCCACTCATTTTTAGCGTCCTGTGATCTTTAAAACTTTTGAGGAATTTCGTTAAAAAGGGGCAATAATAATTATTAATTGTATTATAGTAATTCAGTAATAATTGATAATTATTAATTTATTAATTAATAATTATCAAATATTACTGAATTTTTATGTGATCCTCAGTCACGCTTTCTCTCACCGATATATTTTATACCGATTTTTTTTATCTAAAATTAAAAAAATGATGTGATAATCCATTTTATGGTCATCTATCAAATAATAAGAAAGGATGAGAGGAACATCTTTTTTGCTAAAGCATAGAGCTACTATTCTCTTTCCTCAATGATTTTTCTTCTAAAACATGAAATTAACTAATGGAAAAGTAACTTTTTTGGGGGAAAGCTTTACCTAAAATATGCACAAAGCACTTTACTAATTCATTTAAGCTTCAGAAGGGCTTATTAAAACGCCCAGATACAAGAAATAATTTTAAGAGATTATGTTATGCTATGGAATAAGGGGAATAGTATTTTAAAGAAAAAAATAGGATGAAAAACATTAACGCACGTTTTTAAATTTTAAATTAATATGTTATAAGATATTTATATTCTCAATAATACATTCCAATGCTAATACACAGAACATAAAAATGAAATCTAACTTTGCCCGGTGTTAATAAAGTACAAAAATGAGCTGGTAATAAGTATCAAGCTATCTAAGATATCTTAAAATTTCAAGATTTATTTCTCTACAGATATACTCTTATAATTGCAAATGATGTATTAAGCAATTTTATTAATGTCATTTATTTTGGCTTTGGTTGATTGAAATTAGATATATTGATTGCTAAAATCTCAAATAAGCACTAATATAATCTTTAATAAAGAACACAAGGTATATTTTATTTACTGAAAAAAAAAGTCTTGAAATTAAAACAAAGAAATTTACACAAAAATCTGGGATGTCTTAAGTTAAACCGTTTCCTTGTAGTCTTATATTTTATACTCATTGTAGTCTTATGTTTCATTGTAGTCTATATTTTGCTTGTTTTTCATTAATTTCATAGGGACGCAGTATTTAAACATGAAATAATTACTACTATTCATCATAATAAAATAAAGTAATACATGTCTATAATATATCCTGATCAGCCCTCAATACTCTATAATTACTTTTAATTTAAGGAAATATATTTTATATTTAAATATAATTTTTTATACTCATATTAAATTTAATAATTAATACTTCAATAAATAAATAAAGTAATTAAAGAATTAAAATAACCATAATCCAACATGTTTCAGTAAAATGCATTCGCAAAATCAAAGAAACACCCTTTTGAAGAAAACATAAATGTCTTTTAGAATTACAAAGCCTGTAAAAATTTTGATGAGATTCAAAATTTTTACAGTCTTTTAAAATTTATTTATTCAAAGAAAAACAGATGCTTGTAAGCTGAAGCTTGTAAGAACCATTTTCAAACTTTTTCTCGCTCCAGGCAAATAAATTTCCTCTATTTCATGAAAGTACTTATTTTTTATTCTTTCAGTTTTCCATTTGCATTTTTTATTTAATTTTGAAAGAAAGATTTGACTTCATTGTATTTATTTTTGAAACTGTAAATTTGTGATATAAGGAAAATAGGATCCTTATCATCAATCCTCCCCTAAAATTAATAATACTAAATATATACATACATATATTTGAAAAAATTGCATAATTGAATAACAAATGAAAGAAAAAAGGAGATAAACTATCAATAACTTTAGCCAAAAGCGAATGCTAACTAGAAAAAAAAATTGTTTTAGTCAAAAATAACTTTGTAGTAAAGGTAGATTAAACAAAGTATTTATTTCTTTAAAAATTGCTCTGCTCTAGTGAGATAAACATTATCAAAATGATTGCTGAGAAAAGGATAAGAACACACTTTGAGTTTTGTATTTCAAACAGAAAAAATAATAATAATAAATAACAGAAAATGCTTGCTCTTTAAAAAATAAATTATATAACAAGAGTTGTGTAAGCGCAAAATAATTACCAATAAAATTTCAAACTACAAAACAAATCTGTGTCAAATCCACTTTAGTATTCATTGGAGAATTGTATTAGGAGAAGGCATAAACGATGCTAAGAATCAAAATATGAATAAATTTTTAATACATGGCGTAATGCATTATCCATTGAAGTAGTAGATCTTATATATTGTCTGAAGCAAAAAATTTATCAAAAAAATGGCTGATTTTAAAAAATTTACTGATGTTTTCCAAATTGCTTATTTTTTCGAAATTTTATTATATAAATATTTTTTTTTGTTTTTTATTAATGCTACGCAAACGAATAGATATATGTAATGAAGTGAAAATAACTGTGAAAGTTTTTTAATCAAAAAAATTCTAAGATGGAAATTATTTTTAACTAAGCAGCATGTCTTTTAATCAAATATATAAAGAAGTGTTTTTATATTTAATATTTATAAGCATTTCTATACCACAATAACTGGATGTCACAATTATATTATTTAATCAAAGTTTAAAATTCATACTAATTCAAAGCCAAAGGCATAAAACTACACTTCTTTAGTTTAGCGTATTTTTTTGAATTCCTCAATAAATCTATTTTGCTGTTAATTAAGAAGCGAAAATTATTTACATAATTGCTCTAAATAAAATTGCTAATTTGGCATTTTGTCCTCTGCAAGTAAATGATTGGAATAATCAATAAGCTTGTTCATCCTAGGAATCAATATTATTTACGAACTTGCATATTATCAAGTTTATAATTATATAAATATTATTGTCAAGGAAAAGATATAAAGACATTTAATTTACGATATTATATTCCAGTTAGTTATCTTCACTACTTAAAGTATATCCAAGATGATTTAATACATATATATGAAGCAAAACTATAAAATTTATGGGAACTTCTATAACATAGGACATTATTTAATCGAAATGTCTTAATAAACATTTAACTGTAACTGAATATATTCAGTTATATTTGCCATTTGATAATGAAAATTACAATTTTGCAATTTGCTTAATCAGTTTGTTTAGGTAGGGTACTAATTCTAGGTTATTAGAATTTGTGCCCTACCAGGTTAAACAAACATGTTTTTAGTATTCTTATTCTGAGGAAATATTAATATAGCATGTACTTATGTGTATAAATATTCTAAATATAAACTTTGAAAAACTTACAAAATCTAAATTGAATCTTTTAATATACATTGCATTTCATTGACGCAATACGCATGAAAGGGCACACATTCAAAATACAAATGAGCAATATTAAATAAATAGTGAAACAATCCACTCTCTAGAGAGTTTCAAATAAAACTCAAGAGCATGAATATTTCATCATCGAACACATATTGCTTAGCAGACGACGGAAAAAATAGAATGACCGAATTGATCTCAGTGAATCCCTTGGGATTTTTCACTCCTTATTTGAGCAACACATATTGACAAAGCATCTGCATCAATACCAATAAAAGAACTATTCACGAGCAATATTTTATTTCTTTATATTAAAAAAATAAAACATTTTGAAATGAATTTCAGTTCAGAGAATATTCTATAATGTTAAACTTAACAATGACACTAAAATATTTTAAATTGAAATTTTGATCTTTCTGCAATTAGCTTTATAGAAGTAGATAATATATACATAAAATGCATTTAACATTTTACATATTAATGTAAAATAAATACATAGGTATTTAATCTTTTAATTTATTTGGTTAGTTTCTTAAAAAATATCTTTTAGATAATTGAAGGACTATTCAAATCTCTTGAAAGAAAGATAAGATCATAAATCCACGTAAAACCAGAAAGGCTTTCTTTATCAACTACAATATGAAATTTAATAGAAGAATAAATATGTATTTAAGATAAAATATATCAGATTAGAATTTACATTTGAATATGAACATTTAATTAAAAATAATTGCGACCAAACATAATATTAATATTATCATAAATACTTTTTCGATTAATTCAAAAACAGCTTTACAATGGTTGGTTGAAAATATTCCTTGTCTTTAAGCAATTGTAATATATTATAATGAAATTTTTACACCAAAATGTTTTCAATAAATTAGAAACTGGTAACTCTTATAAATTTTTGTGATTTTTTTCTAGCTGTTTTCTTCCCTCATTTAAAATTGCTAAAAAACTCAAAAATCTCTAAATTTTGAACCATGGTCAGGTTATGTGATTGATGACAAAAATAATACTGCTTTTTCCGTTTGATGCATTACAAAATAAATTAGTGTCATTTATAATTATTATAACAGACAAGTGATCTACGTTACGTTTTGAATGACTAAAAAAGACATGTATTATTTCTAATTATATTCTATGTATTATTTGCTAAAATTATATTTTATAAGTGCACAATAATATCTATGCTATATTAAAACATATATTTTATTGTAATTAGTATCGATTTAAAACTTCTTTTTATTCCGTTTTGCTAAATATAAAAGAATTTAAGGTTTGTTTTATAATTAATGTTTTTTAAAATAAATTATTCTTTTAAAGTTAGAAAAAAATCATCTATAATTTTATTAGTACCAATGTCATGTAAGAAACTATTAAAATTAAAAAAGTAAAATATAATAAATTTCGTTTTGTTATATAGATCATATGATGCTATTATCAATAGTAAATGTATAAAAGTGAAAAATAAATAAATGTATAAAATATATTTTCTAGTGATTTCAGTATACATTATTTATTTATGAATTAATTAATTAACAATAATTGGACAAAAATTTAATCTGAGATATAAAATTCTATGAATAAGTTATATTTGTATGATTTATAATATATTTTATTATCATATTATATATCAAAAGTCTAAATGGTGTTTTTTTTGCGAGGCTTTCTTTGAATTTAAATTTGAAGGATTTTACTTCAAAAACCCGCTATATTCAAAGAAGATATAAATAAGAATTATATATATTTTATACACGCGTGGCAGTAGACCTAATTTATTTGCTTTTTTATTTTGATATTATTATATATTTTGTATAATAATTTTTATTTTGTTTTGTTCATTTTAGTATTAAAATACTCACAAGAGAAATGTTACGAATTTTTT
>JAPDSC010106890.1:0-11146 GCA_026290005.1 Latrodectus geometricus
ACTATAAAACTAACTTCATATTTCTTTAATTCAATGTTTACTTATTAGCAGTCAATAAAAAATGATTCAATTAAACATTATTTTTTTAATAATGAAAAAGCTATAAAAAGCGTGAAAATATTATTTCCGATTTTTCCCACATTTATTTGCACTTTTATTTTCATGCCAGTAAACTACATCACACTGGTTGTTAAATATTTCCAAATTTCTTAGTGTTTTCCTAATCATACACGGGATAGTGTGATGATCCGCAGAGATAAAGATACCGTTTCATGTGTCATGCCATGTTTCTTTCAAGTTCCTTTCAAAATTTACGGTTAAGAGGTATGCACAATGTTATTTATGGTCTTCAAGAAAAATTATTCTGGTAAAAATAAATCTGAAAGAACTGAAAGCCGTAAAATCACAAGAACTCTGTATCAAAGACAAATTTTCCCGAATTACTGGTCCAAGCATTCACTTACACACCTTGTGTAAGGAAATTGCACCCTCATAACCCTCATAATTTTAAAATCATCTTATTATTAATATTCTTCACTTATCAAATATGGAGATATAAGGAAGTGCTTATGAAAATATTCTTTAATGAAAGATAAAATATTTTCAAGTTTTCAGTCGAATTTGTAAGGTATATGGCCCAACCAAATTCCCTTGCTCATTAATAGTGAAGCATAGACATTCCATAAATATTATCAGAGAATCACATTAAACTCTTGTGGTTTTGAAAACCTCGAATGAACCACAAGATCACACAAGATATAAATGTGTGATCTTGTGAAGATCACACTTGTATAGTCTGTGTGGCTGAAAATCCCAATGAAGTGTGAATGTGATTTTTTGTTATGTTAATTAGTGAAGAGATGACAAAATGTGAAATGATTGCTTCATAAATTAACACAACAGAAATTGAAAATTGTTTATCAGGAGAAGTTTGCTGTTAAAACTATTGTTCAAATGCAACACATCGTGAAAGGACATTTAGTTGCAATAAATTAATCTGAAGAATGAAAGTATGAACTCTTTATTTAACAGAAGGAGAAAGATATATATATTATTTACTGGTTGATAAATCTATGTATACACCTATGAATGCTCGATATTAGAAATTAAAAACTAAAAACGCCTACTTTTAAATAATGGTGCACTTAAAGCAATACATATATATTAGACGAACCACAAAACCTTAAATTACAGCAGCTGTGAATTTATTCAGTAAAACATATGAGAGAGATAACACTTAAAAGTATTTAAATGCAGTAAAACTAGTCATAAGGTATATAAAACCTATAAATGATATTAAGCTAATTATTTATATTTAAATGTGGAAAAATGTTTGGAAATTTTATTCACTTTAGTTGAGCAAATAATAGACAAATAAGAACTTGCGCGCGTGAAAATATTTTTTAATTTGATAAGTACCATATTTCAAAATTCAAAAAAACAAAACTGTGTCGTACTTTTATGTATTTGAAGTTGAATATATTTTAGCAGCTAATTCACAGCCTACTAAATTTGGTTGCTTGTAAATTTTATGGATAATTCAAGAATTGAAAACAAATTATCAAACATTATAGAAATTGTAATTCATTCATAAAATTATGTCAAATTATATATCTATTTAGATAACAATTAAAATTATACATAAAGTAGATTATGAGGAAAATATGTGAATATCTATAAGTTCTTAAGAAAAAATAATATTAACAAGCTTTCCCGTGAAGTATTTGAAAAGAAATTCCATATGAAACTTGGATTTCTAAATGTCTCAACATGCAAAGTGGAATGTTGAAAATGAACATGTTGAAACTTCTCTTCGAACAGAATTTGTTTTTGAATTATTAATAACGATTAAGATCATAAAAGACTTATGGGATCATCTCTATGTATTGAAAAAGGATCATACTTCTTAATATTAAAAATAATAATGATTCTTTTATTAAATAATAATTTATAATTATTAATCTCATTCCTTTATTAGTAGTTTGTCATCTTTATCTTGTTGAAATAACAAAAAATAAATTTCACTAAACATGATATGTCAATAACTGGGTATAATTTCAATAATCAAAAACCAGTAAATAAAACAATGGCAAGTTAGCATATATTTTATACTTAAATATTCAGAGCTGTCTCTGAAAGCAAAATAGCTTGATTAGAATTCATAAAACATGATTCGAATTTATTTCCTAAATTAAATTACATACTATTTAAATTTCAAATCCTGCAAGAAAATTATAACAAAACTAACTTGCAAATAATTTTTCTTTCTGAGAAGAATCGAGAAATATCATTACTATAAAAATTACAAATCTCATTATTTTCCACTTTTGTATAAATGCTTAACAATTTGCCTTTTTTCATTTTTTTTTATATTTAATTACAATAAACAATATGAATTTCTATTCAAATTTTTAATTGCATAATTCATTTTTAGTTTAAACACAATATATTTATAATTGTTTTCTAATTTTCAATTTCCTTTACAATGGTTCTAACAATCTAGTTTTAAAGCTCAATAGAAATATGATTATTTATAAGAAATATATAAAACAAGAATATATTTCGATAAATGCTGACAAAAAATAATTTGTAAATAAGACATGGATATTTTTTAATCACATTATTGATTTCTCCTATATAAAGAAATTTTTTTCACTCTATTTAGTTTCTAAAAATAAATTGTTCGAGTGAATATTGATGAATATAAAAATAGGTTGATATTTTTCATGTGAATAGTAAATTTATATTAAAAGAGTTTACAGTATACATTTTAAAAATAAAATATATTTAGTCATAATTATTATTAAATAAAATAATTACTAAATTAATTTTTAATTACATTTCAAAGAAAATGACTTATTTGGTTAAACACATAATTTTTTTAAAAATACAAATTTATTCTTAATTATATCTCTATTAAAAACTATTTTCAATGCAATATATATGTATATATATATTTATATATAATATAATATAAATCAATAATTAAAATGTATAGAAAAAAGCAAATTCAATATCAATAAATAAATAAATATTATAGGCAATCATGCCAGCACAAAAGATACGATTGTCGGAACTGCCGACATAAATTAAGTAAGGTGTATTTAACAGATAAAACAAAGAATAAATTATACAATTTAATATCAATAAGACAAAATCAAGAAAAACATTGTTGTATGATATAAATAAAGAACAAGCATAGGGACCACGTCTTCATCAGGAGGGAGATGGTCAACAATGCAAAACAGACACCCTTTTCTGACTAATACGAAAGACAAAGGTCTAAAAATATTCTTGTTATTTCTCCGAAGAGAGTCTCTATAAGAAGAAAATATATTTATATCAAAATTGAAATAAATAGAATCGAAGTAATACATTATGAAAAATAAGCAAAACAATACATATAGCAATACAGTGAGAAAAATATATCAAATACAGAAGAATATACATTAATTACAAAGAATATGGTTGCCAAAAATAATAAGAAAAATGTTTTTACAAGAAGCATATTTTTTCAAGAAGTTAAAGTAATTTAAAATTGTGAAGTAGATTAAAAATCAAAGTGAAAGTAGATGTTTCAGGAATTCTTATAAGAACTTCAATGCATGGGTGGACCTTCTGTAGTTATGAAACCTAAGCATTACTTCAATCTTATAAGCGATTCCCTACTTCCTACATAACTTAAAATAAAATTAATAGGAAAATCATTATTTTTAAGTTGATTAATTAAGCGATTAACTTATTTTTTGATAAATTTTAGATTATTGCAAATATGATCTATTCGTTTTAATTCATTAAGTACTACATTTCTGTAATTTTTTAAAGACATGTTAGATTTCCAATAAATTGGTTTATTAACTCTAAAGTTAATTTGATTGATTTCATCAAAAATATCCGTTAAGGTAGTTGAATTATCAATGATTATAAATAAATCTAAGAATTCACTATTATTGTAAGAAGTGTGGTTTTAATTAGGGAAAGCTCTTTAGGATAAATAGATTTAGAAATGTCGCTAAAATTCAAATTATTAAAAATAATAAAATCGTCAATATATCTAAAAGCATTTTGGATATTGAAAAATGAAACATTTTCAAAATAATGTAAAAATAAATTAGCAAGTGTGTTTGAAAACTTTCAGCCTTGTGGAATATCGCAATTTTGTATAAAAACATTTTCACCATTAAAAATAAAGTTATAATATATACAAAGTTTTACCAATTGTTCCAGTAATCAAAATCAATTTCCAATAAGTCCCCTATAATCCTGCTAATAAAAATACAGAATATCACTCAATTTGTCAATAGGAATACTTGTTAAAAGATCTTTGAAATCAAATGAATTAATATTATAAATAAAATTATTTGACAGAAATTCCAAAACCGGTCTGTTATTATCAATTATCCAAGAAGCTTTAGATTTAATAATTTGTTCCAGAATTATTTTAAGAAATTCGGCAAAGATTAAACTTGGTTTATTCATAAAAGAATTAGTGCCGCAAGTAATGAATCTGAATTTAATAAGAAACTTATGATTGAATATATATATAACAAAACAATTAAAACTCAAGAGGGTAAAGATAGAAGATTCCGCATTTTGATAATATTAGAATAATTTAACAAACGATAACATTTCATTTATAAATATAATTTATTTATTCAAGTGATTTTCTTAGAATAAATTCTGAAATTATTAATGAATTCCAAAGTACTTAAATATGTTTTTAATTAAAATTTACCATTACTTAATTCTTTTGTATGTCGGAAAATCTATTAAGTTCTCAAGTTAACGTATTCATGAAGTAAAAGAATCATTACTTAAATTTTAATCTGTTAAAAATTTAATTTATTTGAGAAATATTTAATGCAAGAAATTTAGTGAATATTTTAGAACTTAAATATGCATTATTCTCCCACGTAAATTTCTTGAAATATAATTATGAAAACGTAACTAAATTAATTATTTACTTTTCATGAATTAAATATAAAGTAGTTACTAAATTTCAGTTACTACATTACACACACATATTTTTATTTAGAATTGATTTTAAAGATGTGAATCTGACAAATGTAATGGTTTAGACAATTTGTGGATTTTTAATTCGCCTTTTTAAAGTCATTTTGTTTTAAATGTGCATAAAAAATGTCTTAATTCATCGAATACACAAGAGTACAAGTAATTTTTAAATTATTTAAGGATTTGGTTACAAGGGTTTCCATTTTCATGCTAATATATTTTTAAAATAAAAGGCAGAAATTTCAACTGTGAAATCATTTAGTAAATTGCAAATTTAAATCCCATTAAATTACATATAGTGATTCTTGATTATTTTAAAGATATATATTTAGATTGAACTAAAGTTTCCATAAAAATATTTTACTCTTTTGATTTAGTTCTTTCACTTAAGATTGAAATTTAGTGTTTTTTTTTTTTATAAAGCTATCAATTTCTTTAATTGTCAGCCATCTAAAAGTTTTAATGGAAATTGAAACTTTCGCAATTGTTATTAAATATAAAGTTCCATTTTCAATCATGAAGTTTAAATGTCTCTAATTGAAACTATCCATGAATTTAAATACTTACTTTGAAGTTATAATCATTTAATTATTTTACAAGATGGTGTTATATATAGAAATATATCCTAAAAAATTTCATTTAAAAATGAAAGCTTTTCCTTAGAAATTAGAATAATCTGAAAAAAAACAGCAAGAAATAATATACATATTAATGTTAAATTTATGGTTATTAATTTTTTTAAGGGCAGATTTAAAGGAAAAGGAAATGCAATAACTTTTAAATCAATCTAATGTTGAAATTATTTTAGGTAACTGACTATAAGTTTTAAAATAATTTAATGAAAAGAATATTAGATTTCAAAAGTTTCAAATCTTGTATTTATTCAAAAGAGTTAATTACGATTTATTCATATTATTTCATTTAAATTTCGTAATTTAGTAAAAGAACATTGCAAGCAAATCAAATTCAAAAATTATTTACATTGTGTCAGTTTTGTTATAAATATTACTAAATTAAAAAGAATTTAATCAATCTTAATTTTTTCCAAAATTAATCACATATAAGGTAACGTTAAAATTTAACTCTTATTATTCATAATTAGACACTCTATTAAAGTTTTTAAAAATTTATTATAAACAACAGGAGATATTCTCATTATCAATTACAGAAAAGCATTTTGCATTAAAACTGATTATTATAACAAACTTCTTTGAAATGCATTTTATTGTATGGAGTTTCTTTTAAACTTCTCTTCACAATGAACGCAAATCATCGAAAAATAAATAACTTATTAATTTTTACGAATAACTAATTCCAATTTACAAAATAAATTTTGAAAGTAAATATTTTAGTGCAGTGTTTCTCAACCTTTTAGTATTCACGGCCCAATTTTCAATCATAATTTTCATCGCGCCCCCCTCCCCACCGCATACAAAAAAATATATACAATAATAATGTATTTTGAGTATTTTGGCGCTAAACTTACACTACAACCTTAATTTTAAACTTTACAAATTACCAAGAATACCAAAATTTATTGACATTTTGCAACACCGATCCTCAGCATTGAAAAAACAAGAATCCTATGCTTTTTTATTGCTCTTGCGTCCCGCTATGTCTCGGCATTCTCACGGTTTCGCGAGAAGTTTGGAGTTGTCTGGAATTTGTCTGGTCAGCAAAAAATTAAGCTAGGAGCGTGAGCAGATGTGAACAAATGTTTTCTCATAGGGAGAAGGAGAAAGTTCTATGACGCCAATTTCAATTCCAGACAATCTCATTCGAGTTGATCCTTCTATCGCTATTGAATCTATTCTGGATGTGTATATTATATATATTTTCGTGCAATTGCAATTCACCGTAATAAATATTCACGGCAGCAGATTTATGCAGAATCATGGATAAATTTTTAAGCAGGCGTAAGCGAGCATTAGACGATAGACAAGCATCAACAAGTACACAGATAAGCGTGGTTCCGAAAATAAAATCAAGAAAATATTCTCAAGAATACTTAAATTTTGGGTTCACTAGTACTGAAGTAAATGAAGAAGAAAGGCCCCTGTGTATCATTTGCTCAAAAATGTTGGTGGCAGACAGCATGAAACCTAATAAACTTAAACGTCATTTGGAAATGCTTCATAATGAGTACGTAAACAAACCCAGAGAATTCTTCGAATTAAAATTAAAATCATATGAAAAGCAAAAATCATTGTTTTAAAAAACTTTGTCTGTGAATGAAAAAGCTTTAATTGCCTCTTACAAAAATTCACATAAAATAGTCAGATGTAAAAAGCCTCACACCATTGGTGAAGAGCTTATTTTGCCAGCCGCGATTGATATTGTAGAAATTATGTTTGGAGATAATTTTGCAAAACAAATGCAGTCTATACCTCTTTCAAATGATAATGTTGCCCGTCGAATTGCAGATATAGCTGAAGATGTAGAGTGTCAGCTTTTGTCGAAGTTGAGTTACAAATTGTTTTCAATACAACTCGATGAGGCAACAGATAGTAATAAAGATGCTCATTTCATTGCCTATGTTAGATTTTGTGGTGAGTCAGTAGTAGAAGAATTACTTTTCTGCAAACCAATAGAACTCAAAGCAACAGAACTCGCTTTATTTGCTATCTTAAATGATTTTATGAACGAGGCAAACATAGAATGGAAAAATTGCATCGGAATATGCATGGATGGTGCTCGTTCTATGTCAGGAAGATTCCAAAGTATTCAAGCACTTGTGAAACAAAAATCGCCACAGTGCGTCTGGACACATTGCATGATCCACAGAGAAGCTTTGGCTTCCAAAGAAATGAGTCCTGGTTTGAATATTGTGTTAACTACATTTGTAACCGTAGTAAATTATATAAAAATGAGACCCCTGAAATCAAGAATCTTTTCCGCACTTTTAAAGACATGGGTGCAGTACATTCAGTGTTTATTTGGGTACAGTACATTCAGTGTCACTATTTTATTGCGAGGCAAGATGGTTATCACGAGGGAAATTTTTGCAACGTGTTTATGAATTAAGAGAAGAAATCGCCGTTTTCCTAGAAGAGGAAAACAGACCGGAAGCTGAGAATTTTCGCGATAGTTTATTTGTGTTGAAATTGAGCTACATGGTCGACATATTCGAGAAATTAAATAACTCGAATCTTCAACTGCACGGAGCAAATACACATATATATTGATACGAGTGATAAAGTTAATGCTTTTTGTAGGAAATTGGAATTGTGGAGCAGAAATTTAAAGCAAGAAAACTTAACAATGTTTGTAAATTTGAATGATTGTATTAAAACTTACAAGGCTGAAGAACAACATGTAAAAGTTGTTTTTGTAACCATTGAAAATCATTTAGCAATGCTAGCAAAGAATTTTAAAAAGTACTTTCTTGCTGAAGACAAACTGATATCAAGTTACAAGTGGGTGAGGGATCCATTTCAAAATACTCCCGAAGGACTCTCAATCGAAGAGGAAGAAACCTCCATAGACTTCACGGCAAGCGGCGAAACCAAAAGACAATTTAGTAATAAATCACTCTTTGAATTTTGGGCAGGAGTGGATGATGAGTTTTCTGCACTAAAAACAAGGGCATTTCGCATTCTACTACCATTTTCAACATCTTACCTTTGTGAAACTGGATTTTCTGTGGTGGCTTCTTTGAAGACAAAATATAGATCTCAGCTAAATATAGAAAAAGAACTGAGAGTGTCTATTTCTAATATTAAACCCTCCTTCGAAAAACTTTGCTCTCAATGACAGGCCCAAGGAAGTCACTAATAATTATTAAATTTGTTTTAATTTAGTAAATTGTTTTAATTTAATAAGTTAATTATTAAATATGTCGAAATGTATTTTGTTTTGTATGTGTGTGTGTGTTCTTTCCTTTCAGTCACTTAAACAATTTTTTTTAAATAACATTTTCTCTTGGATATGATCGCGCCCCCCCCCATTAGTGTGCTCGCGCCCCCCTAGGGGGTCGCGCCCCACAGGTTGAGAATCACTGTTTTAGTGTATAAAATTCTTTTATGTCTTATTTTTATTAAACTTTATACGTTAATAATTATTAATTATTTCCTGAGCACAGCTGGTTATCTGTTGTTGTTGTTAACGACACTAGGCGACGCCAAGCCCACCCGTCACAGAGACTAAGCGAATGAAGACAGAGGGAGCGTCTTCCGTTTTTATAATAGGGCACCCTCATTCAAAGGTGGAAGTAAGACTTTTGGCACATAGATGGTAGCTCCACCTGAGTCTTCAATTTAGAGACTGAAACCAGTGAAGACCCAAAGCCTGGCTCCAATCACCCCCACAGGTATTAATTTGTTATGGTAACATGGAGGACATTGCGACCCGACGGATTTAACGTGCCCCATCCGCCATTAGTGAATACGGCGGATCTTGGCTAAGCCGGGATTCGAACTCACCACCTTTTGTTAAAGAGAACGACGCCCTAACCAACCAGGACCACGCCCTTCTGGTTATCTAGAAAAGACAATAAATTTTTTTTTTACAAAAGCCTTTTTATTAAGAAATTTATTTATATTTAAATATTTTTATCAGTTAATAATTATTTAAAAATTCGGTAAACTTAAGCGATTTATTTTATTTGTACACTCGTTTTAGAATAATAGTTTCCAGATTTTTTATTGATAATTAGAAAAGGAGAACAACTACTCTCGTATTATTGACGTTGTGAATTGGAAAAATATTATTAATATACCAGATATTATTTATATATAGTTCCTGAGGTAATATGATATAGTGAGGCAACTATACATAATTTATCGTATACTCTTCCACTAAATTAATTTTACTGTAAGTTGCTGACATCAATGATTATATGAGACCTATCTCTGATAATATATTTATTACATGGAGTCTACTGAACTACACCAAATATTATTAGATACCAAGTTTTTTATTGTTGAATTTCATAACATATAATCTGAACTTTATCAACAGACATTATCCATGAATAAAGTACTTTAAATAAAAAAAGATATATATCTACAAAAACATTTAATGATTTTTCCAATATGATGTAATGTGGTACAACCTAACATCATTTTTGGTATCCGAAGAAGTATATGAAGCTACGTAATTGACGATTTCACAGTTGTAATATGCTGCAAATCTATTGAATGATATTTTTCAAAAGAATTAATGTATGACAACGCTAAATTTTAACCTAAAAGATATATATTAATTATTAAAATGAAATTAATTTATATTTTAAAACTTGCAAGAAAAATTTAAACATTGTTTAAAACAATACAAAGCCAAAATTCATTTGAAATTTTCTTATTAACTTTCCTTTTCGGGGATACTTAAGATGAAGCTAACAATTTGGTGTTCATTTCTAACTTATTATGAATCAGTAAGAAACAAATATTTTAATTCCAGCAACATTTTAATAATATTTGATTGTAAACATCTAGAATTCATGATGATTGATGTGATCAAATTTTAATTGGAATGAGGAAAATATTATCTTTTTCTGCGTGACAAAACACGTTTCATCAAAATAGAAAAAAATAATAAATTTTTGCATGTTATTAAATGAAATAATCAATTTCTTGTTATTATATAGACATATTTATAGTTTATGCCCCATTTATTAATATGTTTATTTACGTGATTGCCTCTAAAATTAAAAATAAAGATCCTTAGAATACTAAAAATTTAGAAAAGAATGTGATATCCAAATTTAAGCCTATACCTCCAACTAAGAAATATTTATTCTAGGAAAATGCATATTTTGGATAGGGCATTTTGATAAGGGACTAAATACTTGAAGCTCTAAAAAAATCAAATGCGCTATGGAGCATCAAGCATTGTTGCTTTTAAATGATGTATATCAGAACAATTAGTCTTCGCTTATGTTTTCTTATAAAAGTAAACTTAGTTTGAAAATTTCAGATATATGTAAAATATTTAATTGACCATTTCTCATATTCTAAAGATAACCTAATAAAGAAACGAAATATATTACTTAAAAAAGTAATGAAATTTTAATTTTGCACATTAACTACACCATTCCTGAGTTATTTCAATAAGCAATGATTTGATTCTTTTAAATTAAAGATATTGAATGATTCTTAAATACAGATAGAATTTCAAAATTTAGTTCCAGGTG
>JAPDSC010106892.1:0-10050 GCA_026290005.1 Latrodectus geometricus
AAGTTTTTGTAAGTCAATTTCTAGCATAAAAAATGCACTCGCTGATGATGCTTGAAAATAAATTTCAAAAAGCATTTAACTAAATAGTCGATAAAAAATTTAATAACCGCATCTGAAACAATCTCTTTTGAGAGAATTTTAAATGAAACGATAAAATAAAAGAAAAACAATTGCACTCAACTCCATTCCCGGCATCATTCATGTCAGAAACAGAAATTTTTAACAAAAAGGGCTCTTTGGATGCCAAAAATAAAATATCTTTACTCTTTTTCATTGACTTTAACCATTGCAGGAAAACCACACAAAGAACGATTACGATACTTTTTACTTAAAAAAATCGTTTTCTTGTTCCCTACCTTTTTTATTATTCCTTTTTTATTTTCTCTGAATCCATACTAAAACCAGCAAGTGTTTAAGCTCGCAAACATTTGGTTCTCGTTCCTGCCCGACTCCATCTCCACCCCTTTGTAACCGAAATAACGGTAAAGGGTTTTCCAGAAGAGAAATAGAGTTAGGGGATGGGGAGGTTAGGAGTTGAGAAGTCTTAAGATGATTTAGCGAATAGCCTATAATGGTTGGAAGATGAAAAACGTTGCAACGTTTTTTCCCCTCCGCTACGTTCTATAAGAACCTTTATTATTATTACTATTATCGTGTTTATGTATTTGCAAAGCTTGTGCATTCGAGTAAATGTAAGGATTTTTTTAAGGGTTAGTTTCGTGATATTTAAGCTATCCATTTTACGACGAGGTTTATTCTTCGCTCCAAAAAAAGTTTCGGTTTCGTGCTATTGAAAGATAGTTATTATTTTATTTCATGGCTTGTGAAAAACATTTATTCTATTAAAATATTGTTAAAAGTCACGTTTAAAAAGTATATTTAATTGAATTTTGCGTGCTTGTTTTTCTTAATTTTTGAAGTGATTATTTTTCCTATAAATTCTAAAGAAAATATTATTTTTAATGGAACCAGTTTTTTAAAAATAGAATTACGTAGCGTGTAATGTAGGGTAAATAACCTTACAAATTCTTATTACTTGTTACTCACATTAGATCACTGATTAATTAATTCTAATCAACTTAGTTTATGTTACCATATAGCCATTATAAAGTAAGGAAGAATTAATGAGCCAATAATGTGCTGTACTGCACAGTAACAGATTTGATGGATTTTTAAAATTAAGGGAGATTAAAAAATTCGTATGTATCAGCTGTCCAAATCTGTGAAATCTTTTTTTCGACATATTGCTTATTTATGGACTGCTAAAAATCAAATTAATGAAAACCAAAAGTCCCAATCCCCTCGTAGTTCGAATTTAGAACATTTCTTATAATGCCGATATAAATAAGATCCATTGAAATTTCTGTGATTTCATCAATAAAAGACGTATACGAAAGTTATATATGCATAAAGGGTGATTCTAAATTGTTATTACAGTTTAAGTTGGGCGATACCAGACGACACAGCTTAGGCTCGCATTCCAGTCTGAGAGACAGGAAAATGGTAAGTCGAAACGTATCAACCATGAAAAAGAAATTTTCATGGTTGACGCAGATTATGCACGATCACCACCACCACTTGCTGGTGTACGATCGACAAGGTAATGAGTTATATTCCTATCGGTCATCCTGGATATTCAATACTCTTTCTACTTGCCAATTATTTGCTTACAAAAAATATCTGCGTGATCAAGTTATGCAAGCCATCACTTTTGACGTCATTTTGTATCTGCTTATGTAGCATACTTTCCTTAGAATATCAATAATTTACGATATTCAAACTTCCTTTAAGAGTAATCTGCATTTTGTTGCCGCTTAGTACCAGAGAAAACCAATCTACACCAGGATTCTTCAAGAAAATGCATCAGTCTTACAACGATATAGACTGTCTTCAACGATATAGACTGTGCAACGACACGAGTGGTCGACATTTTGAGAATTTGTTGAAAATTTTACACAAAACAACAAATTTGTGATTCTTTTAGAATCGTTCATTCGTTAACACATCACTGTCATAAATTCAGACTGGAAATCCAATAATTTTATTTTCTGCTTTTCTGAGGTGAATGTGACCCTATGTTCTGGTATCATTATAGATCACCTGAATGGGTATTATCAACCTCAGATTGCCTCATATATTGATAGATAGAAAAACCAAATTAACGTTAAATAATCCACCAATAATTAAAATTTGTAAACGTTATTTAAATCATAATTGGTAAAACAATGTTTTTCAACATTGCAAGCATCTGTACGTATAGTTAAAGATTGATAACGATTTCCTATGTCATCCAGCTATATCTATTGCCAAGCACTGTTCTGGTCTAAATTAGAAACATTTCAGGGTGTTCAAATCTTGAACATATAATATGTGAAGAATGGTTTCATAAAAGTTCACACATCCAACAATTTTTTTATAACAATGAGATCATATGATAATATTTAAAAACTTCAAAATAATTTTAGTTTAAAAAAAGAAACCGCTAATTTCAGCTAAAATTACAAATAGTTTTTAAACATTCCACCTAAGATAATCAGAGTACAATACTTTTCAAACTAATTCTCTTTTATTCACTTTGAAACAAAATTAATTTTTGCCTGATTTTTGGATTAAGCATTAATATGAGAAATTATACAGAAAATATGCTTGCTAATTAAACGTATGCAAATCAGTTTTGTAATCATCCAAATAGGTTACGCTGATTGGCTTAATTAAGTGAGATTAAGAACCCTAAACTTAAATAGAAATAGTTGTATTTTAAAGTAGAAGAAATCACAATAAATGTTATACAAATTGACTTTATTAATTATTAATCAGCGAATTTTTACTAAATAAATGACTTCAATTATTCATATATATATAATTAGGAACATTCATAGATACTTATATAATTATGCATGTATACATGTATGTGTATATGCTTGATGTCTTTCCAGTGATATTTTTTATATACATTTAGTTTTAAATTGATATCATGCTATTTCGTCTAAGCAAAACAATCTAACATTTAAAATTCATATAATATAATATAAAAGATACTGTTCCTTTAAAATCGAACAATTTCATTTATCTTTAGTTGATAAATACGGTTTTCCGAATCTACGATTTTTCGTTCGTCATCGTGTCTATAAAGCCAGAAATCCGTGGCAACTGTTTATTTTCATATTTTTTATTTTTACGGTGAACATAATTCAATTGTGCAAAGGGAACTAATTTAGTTTCATATTTAAATTAAAAATCTATTTTCGCTTCCTTTACTATATAAAATAAAATGTGACTATTACCTACAAATTTCACAGAAGATATTCTTCTGTTTTGGAATCTGGGCGATAAACAAGAAGCGTAGAAGATTTTTAAACAAAAAAAAATTTGCTTATGGTCCTTTCTTACCAAGTGTTCTTTTCCGTTTAAGGATTTCTTCGTATCACTGATCTTAAAAGAAATCAGTGCAAAGTTAATAATATCAGTTCCTATATTTATAAATGCAGTACGTATTTTTCAATGGACAAAACCTAGTATTTATGAAGGTATAAGGCACAAAATATAATCCGTTTTTATATAAAAATAGTTTTATTTTTATTTCTAAGTTAATACGCACTCATAATGGTAATAAAATATAATAGGAAAGTTTCTTCCTTACAGCAACTCGGTATAAAAAGCCTCTAATATGACTACAACGTCAACTAATATTCCAACATCACCCCGTTTATATTCCAACACATATATAGCTTAGGAAATGCCACAGAATAATCTAACTCATCTAAGAGGGATAATATCGGAGTTTAACTAAATATATTAGCAATCAATTTAAATCCTGATAAATGATAGTTTACGAGTAAACTATTAGTCTAAGTTAATTAATTTGGCTTTGTCGGCATTAATACAAAAAAAAATTGCATTGATACTTCAAATAAAATGCTCGTTGGTGTCATCGGATTTTAATATTGCATTTTATCAAATAATCAAAAAGAATAAATTTTTAAAAAACAGAAAATATTGAAAAGATAAAAGGTTTAAATGCTTAAATGGGTTTAAAGCTTCCTTGCAGCAATATATTGAATGAAATATTATAGTTAGATGAAGTTAGAAATCTAGTTTTAGACATTCTTACAAAATAATATAAGGAATATATATATATATATATATATATATGTGTGTGTGTGTGTGTGTGTGTGTGTGTGTGTGTGTGTGTGTGTGTGTGTGTGTGTGTGTGTGTGTGTGTGTGTGTGTGTGTGCGCTAATGAAATAGCGATTTGAAGAAAATGTATACATTTATAAAGAAAAGAAATTCGAATGGAATAAAAATAGAAAAGCCTGTTTTATATATTATGGCATAAATAATTAACACAATATATATATATATATATATATATATATATATATATATATATCATTATAACCATCATTTAACAAACATTAACACTGTATCTGACCGAAATTGAAATTTTTTTTTATGTTCTGGTTATTTTAACAAACAAAATTTAAGTTTTCCTTAAATATTTAATAACAAATTCAAATTTTCTTAGTTTAATATCATCATTATAAATTCTAACCAGTTATAATTATTTTTTCATCTTTCTTGTATAAATATAAAGAAAATGATATTCCCTTTGTTACTTGACTTTGATTTAAAATTTTGAGCTATTACTTAAAACTATAACCAAAGCCAAGCACTATATAATGTCAATGAGAATTTTTTAATATGGAAATTTTAAATATATACACCCCTTTGTGTGTGCGAGTGTGCAATAATAGACAATTTTTATTGTTAATTATTTTTTATTTAACATTAATAGACAATTTATTGTTAAATTAAAAATAATAAAATACCATTTTTGCTTGACCCATCCTTCGAAAAAAATGTTTTAACTCAATGTTTAAACTCAACTAAAACAGTTTCTGTACTGGTTATCTTTTTGTTTCTAGAAATACAAGTAGACAGAAATCTTTTCTTCGAAAACCAAAAAAAAAGTATCCAAAAAAAGTGGCAAAAAAACTAAAGAACACGAAAATATGGAAAAAGGCTACTCTCTCTTTTATTATGATTTGCTTTTGCCCCTAAAATAAAGTGGTCTATTTCCAATACAGCAGAACATGTTTTAAATTTTTTTTTATTCTTTTTTTCCCCCATCCCAAGTGATGCACCAGAGATTTTAAAATACATACGCGAATTGGAAATATCTTTACTCTCTTATATTTTTATGTAATCGAAAAAAAAAATAAAGTAGCCTTATTCAGCATTTGAACCGAGTTGCCTCTGATGCCGCTTAAGAAAAAAATGCCATAATTTGGTTCTGAAAGCAATCGCAAATCATATTTTGTTGGAGAAAGTGAATCAAATTGTCCTCAATTCTTATGCAAAGAGTGGAATAAGAGAACATGCAACAAGAACACACAACGCGACTTGGAAAAATACTTTCCAATTTAAGAATAAGTTTTCTATTCTTCATATGCTGAGCACAAAATTCTCTTTCAAAATCACGGGATTATCTAATAACGATGAAGTCTTACAAGATATATGAATTTTAATTTTTTTTAAAGTAAGGGAAGAACATAAGGAAATAAAACTGGAAAACTGATAGTGAAGAAGTATTGGTATTGCTTTTCCAATATGCAATATCAATTATGTTCTATATGATTAATTCGCTTTTGATATTTTTCTGAGAATATTAATATTAGCATTACTACTATTTAAGAATTTAGAGCTAAAGATCAATTTGCTAAAGTAAACGAGAATTTTAATTTGCATAAATTAATTCCTTCTTTTAAGAAAAAAATTGAAAAGTTGGATAAACTAATAAATTTGAAATTGAATTTCTTGAGGATAAATATAACAAGAAAGCAAAAAACAGTGTAAAATAGACGAGATTGTAAATGCAAAATTACTTTAAGTCGTAATTGAAGAACTTATATATAAAAATGCTACTCCGATGTTATGTTGCATTAATCACAATAAAATCTGTAAAAATTCATTTGGTTTTTTATTATTTTATAGTAATTGTTCTAACATGTCCATTTCTGGCGGACAAAGCCATTGAACACTGTCAAAAGCCTCACAACTTTGAATCACGCTCAAATGAGAGGCGGACATGTGCTAGCAGCATTCTCACCAAACTTTCACACCATGCCTGTAAAAACGGAATTAATTTCTAAGAAACTTTATCAAAAATAAGCAATCTTCAGTGGGGCCTGATTTTAAACTTCTGCCTAGAAGTGTTTTTTTTTCTATTTTTGTATTCCTTTTTTTTTCTGAACTATCTAGGGTAAGCTTGCAACTGTATGGTTAGAGCTCTTAGCTTCTCGGATCATGTTTGCATGTTTGTATTGATTTGAAATCCACTTTAAACTGTAGGTTCCAGTCTTAGCCCTAATGTGCAAAAATGACCACTGAACAGCAAAAAAAAAAAAAAAAAAAAAAAAAAGAACCTCAAACTAAATTAAATTAAGCTATTTGCCTCGCTCTTTAAATTATATATTGGTTCTTTTAATACAGGAAAGTAAAAGTAAATAATTGGAACAACAGAAGATGCTATCTCTGGTGTTCTTCTCGTCACTTAACCATAGTTTAGAAAATGCAATGCAGCTAATAGTAATGAATATTGATTTAACATATTATATATATTAAGTAAGATATATTTAATAGATAAAGATAAAACAAAGAAAAAACTTAATATCAATAAGACAAAATCAGGAAAAAATCAAGAAACAATGTAATATAATATAATTAAGGAAAGAGCATAGGGACCCCGTATTCATCAGGAGGGAGATGGTTAGCTATGCAAAACAGACACCCTTTCCTGACAAACACTAAACTATATATATATATATATATATAAATATATATATATATATATATATATATATATAATGTGGTATAACTTAAGAACCTGCAACATTTATTTGTTACTTGCATGCAACGGTAAAAAAAAAAAAATTATGAATTACGAGATTATGATTTAATAATAAGATCCTCAAACCAAAATTCATGATTAATTGTAATTGAAACACAGCAAAATTATTTATATTGCGTATTTTATTGTTAATGTTACTTTTAATATCATTAAAAAAAAAGTACTCTTAGGATACTACTGGTTTAGTTTACTGCAGCATAAAAACTCTTCAAAAGAAAGATTTCCCACAGAGAATATCAACAAATTTTGAGCAACATTCGAAAATTAATCCAAATAAAAATAACAAATCGGTTTTCTTCAAAGGTTCGTTCATATCTTTCAAAAATCACTCATCAATTTCAATAAAACAACAACAACAAAAAAAAGCGATATCGTAATTATTAACCAAACATCTTGACTCTATGACAGCAGCAGTAGCAGCTTTCATCAATGGCATTGATTGATTAGTCGGTACAGAGGCCCCCTTTAAAGAATTCCCATTGGAGTGGAGTTCATTATCTTCATTATTGTGGTTTGTTAACTTTCTGAGTGATCAAACAGTCTTTTGTGTTGGTGTTTTAATCGTTATCGATATTTTCCCAGCGATAGCTGAAAGTTCAACTAGTGCACAAACATTGCGCTTTATGTAACCTTTGATTTCAACGCATTTACGCACTGTTTAACACACAATTGATTAGTATATTGATGACATGAGAACAAATTCCTTTTCCTCGATATTATTTACTGGCATGAAGATTAACCACTTTTCTATCATCCCTCACTTTTGGAAGATAATGACGAGATCATTTTATTTCTTCCGTTTAGATATGTTTTTTCACATGGATGCTCATATTATAATATTTATACAATCTGAGTAAAAAAACTTTAAGAATACATAATTATTTTAAAGTTTTTTTAAAAAATGATAGATTATATTATTTAAATTAAGAAATGATAATTGTTATCCTCAAATAAAAGAAATTTTGTATTTGAGGTAGCAACACATTTTATAGCAAAACACTTGGAAATGTCTTGCAATCGGAAAATATTATGAACAAATACACCATTGTTTAAGCCTAAGTAAAAATCCAGATAGAATACAGCATGTATAAAGATAAAGTACTTATTTTTTAGAAGTTAACTTAGGAGTTATTTTTGAAATATTTGATTAAATAAATTAAATTTTTTAAACAAAGTTTGGTATCTGATTGATATTGATGATGTATTGTAGCTCTCATATAAACTCATCTTACTGAATCAATCGATAAATTTATTACTGGGTTTGTGGTCTGGAGACATAGCTGGCCATTTCGACATTTTTGAGTTGAAATTAATTTTCTTGTAACAATACTTGAATGCGTTGTGTTAACCGATGATTTCAATGTTCTCTGCAAAAGAGCGCAATATTAATTTTAAAAAAATAATATTTGTTAAGACATTTTAGTTTTAGTATGCTAGTAAATTCATTTTACTCGAAACAAGTGCTTATTCTTAAGATTAAACTTGCGATTGATGGTTGCTTCCAAAAGGAAAATGCAAATGCAAATTGATGCAAAATGATGTCGTTATGACAATGGCTTATGACAATCTAATAAAATGTAAATATCTTGTATCAAGATATTTTAGAATTAACAATCAAGAAATAACATCAATATCACATAATTTTTAATGCAGTTTCGCAAATGATTTGTAGAATATATTATTTTTTTCTGATATCTAAATATTATTTTTATAAAAACTAAAGATTTATGATATTTGGCTGTTTGAAGAAATAAGAATTTGTAACTTAAAGTTTATAGAATAAAATGCTGTTGATTTAATCATTATTCATTTAATTTAAGTCGGAAATAAAGTCACATGACTTTTCCTCGATTCATAGAATTGTGCACAAAATATTTATAGAGAGGTGACTTTTCAAGTGTGCTTTCTAGAAATTATACACATCGTCACTAATTGTATAAATATTCCAGTTGGGAAACAGAATTTCCATTTAGTGAAAACGATAATTTTTATTTATTCCAAAGAAAAAGAAATGGTGATTTTTTTATTTGTGTTATTACATAATTTTACACAAATTTTAAAATAAAATAATTAGCGCTGTTTGGAAAAAAAATCTCAGCAGCTGTCAATCAATCTGTTATCAAAATATCAAATCACATCAATCTGTTATCAAAATATAACAGATTGATAATTTGGTACATAATTATGATTGATATCAAAATTGAGATGTGATTATGATAAGATACTTATGAGTTGTTTTATATAAAAATAAATTTCTATTAATAATAATCAAATAATTTTCAACAATTAAAAAAAATAAAATTTCTTTTCTTTTGTGTTTTTTATATTTTTAAATTAAAATTTTTCGTTAATTTTAAATTATTTTGATTTATAATTTAGATTTATTCCATTTAGAGGAACAATGTCGTGAACATATTTTATAATTTGTTCTTTCGTTCCCATGCCTTTCTATCCCTTAAAATACTTTCGTTAATAATTTCAATGTTCTTTTTCAGGTACTTCTCATATTTTCTTGGTAAGAGAAAAATCTAATGTAATTTCAAATACATTTAAGCTTCTAAAAGATTTTCAAATTTTATCTCTTACAGTTAAATATTAAAATTTTTTAATTAAATTTTTACAAATATTGATGCATAAGTATGATATGAAAATTCCAATCTTTATTTCGTAGCCTACATTTTTTTTTCAAAAAAAGAGATTAGTTTTTTTTATTTATAAATTTATCTAGTTTAAATATGTAAATATCTTCATTTTACTTTATTTGTGTATGCTACAGTTCATAACTATACTGCATTATTAATAGTAAAGTAGAAATATAATTTTAGTTCAATTTACTTAAATCATTCCTCGCCAAAAGCCTCTAAATATACCAACTGGTGACATACTGGTATTTTTTTTAATTTCTCATTGAAGAAATACGATTAGATATATATCCAACTTATTTGAATCTTAAAAGAGCTTATTTTCAATTTAAAGCTTAGAAATGAAAAGCTTTTAACGAAAACTTCATGATTTCCGCGGAAATATCTCGATTTATGCACCATTTCAGGAAGAAGAAAAAAAAATAAAAGTCCATTTCAAAATGAATTAAGAACGCATGTTAACAGCTAATTCCCCTCCTCTTCTGAAATGGAAAGAG